>JAVJIF010022757.1:0-88274 GCA_038442645.1 Agave tequilana
CTCTGGCCGGTCGACCGCTCGGTCGACCGGGAACAACAGAGAGCAACTTGCTCTCAGTCGGTCGACCGTGCGGTCGACCGGCTTATGGGGCAGCCAGCTTGCACGTATCCGTGCACGTCAGTCGACCGCTACGGTCCGACCAGCTACTTGGTACGTCGACCGTCCGGTCGACCGACCTAGCCTGGCAGCAGCAGTTCGTCAGAAAAACATGTTATTTTTAATCCTAAAAATTCTCATAAATCTTCTAAAAATACACAAAAATAGTTTTATCATTTTATTTTGAAATATAACTTGTGATAAAATTTCATCACAATAACTAATATTTTGAAACATTTTTGTGTCTTATCATTTTTACCAAAAATCAAAAACTGTATTTTCTAAAACTTGGATTTTTGAATTGAACATACACTTGTCCAAACTCATCCAAATACAAAAACATAGTATTAAACACATTTAGGCATGATGTATACGGATATAATCCTATATACATGAAACTATATATATCCATGTTTTTGACTTTAATTCCAAAATTGTTTTGTTAAAAATACCAAAAACATAAACACATAAATAGACTATCAAACTAAGTTTGTTTAGAAGTTAAGCATGCATGTATATAGAATGAATCTACTACACATAAAACCATTTAAACTTGTTTTGATTTATCTATTCATGACACCAAGATCGGTTTAAACCAAAAACGGAAAAACGAAAACTAATATTCAAAACATGAAACGTGTGTGTTGTGAACTTGAGCATATCATACATCTAATCTTTACAATTTGGATTTAAACACAAAACTAAACTATGGTACCGATGTCTTCTTGTAGAGTGTCGTCTCCAAGCCGACTCGATCCAAAACTCCTTGATCCACGAGCAAGTGCTATATATGATCTTACGCTCGGGCTCTTGAATCAACATGTGAAAGCTTCCAAATCATCTTGTTGAAGCTAATCGCCTACTAATAACTTGATTAATGATCTGAAACTAAAAATTATAAGATATTAGTACACATAACTACATGAGTTAATCATCATCAAAACTAGAGTGGAAGGGCCTTTTGGGCCAACAAATTCGATATCACTTTCTTAGAGATCACTATGAGAAAGGTGATATTAAAATTTATTATGTTTCAAATTATTTTTAATTAACAGATATTTTACTAAGCTACTTGATTTTAACAGATTCTCTTTCATTTGTGGAGAACTAAATGTTATATTGTTAATTCATGAGTTTTCCTTCTGATAAAAATATGATCTTTAACTCAAGATTGTTAGACCAAATTAAGAGCACCAAACTCTGACACGAATTGAAATTACACTAGAGAGAGGGTGAATAGGTGTATAGTAATCAAATGAAAAATTCAAGACATATAATATGAAAACACGACGACGATCACTCAAAAAAGACTTGAAGCCGGATTTTCGTGAAGGGCTCTAAACTTCTCCTCGTGATTCTCTAGAAGAGTTGAGGTGCTTAATTGCTATCTTATTGAGATGAGTATTGATCGACAAGAATAAATGAATGATAAACAAGTAAATAGAGACAATAAGCAATCACAAATAAAAAGATTTGTTCCGAGGTTTGAGCCACCGCTCTACGTCCCCGCTTCACCACCATGAAGGATTTCACTATGCACTATTGGATCTTCCAAAAGGGACCTTACAATAAAGAATTACAACCACTCAGAGTACTAACTCCTCAACTCAATCCTCTACACCAGAGGCAGCACAAAGCCAATTGAGATAACAAGCTCAGGGTGATCAAGATATCGCAAACACTCTCTTGCAACTCTCTTACAAAAAAAAAAGAGTAAATGTAAACTTGAAGCTCAAGGATGTAAGTGAGAGTGAAAATCGGAAAAGGGAGATTTTAAGAGCAGAAAACTCAATTAAAACTTTGAAAATAAGAGCACAAAAGAAAACTTGAAAGTTTTTCTCTTGAAAACAAAACTACATTTTCAATAGAATTTATTGTTATGAAATATTCAATCCCACGACCCTTTATATAGGTTTTAGAAAAACACTTTTAGAATAGTTTTACTAGGTCTAAAAAGAAAGAAATTGACCCTTTATGTAGGTTTTAGAAAAACACTTTTAGAATAGTTTTACCAGGTCTAAAAAGGAAGAAATGACCTAAAAAATCAACTTTCCACGTTTTAAAAGAAACATGTTTTAAAAACGATTTAAAAGAACTGGCCGTTATGCTAATCTGACAATCTGTCGGTCGATTTTCTAGTAGACCGGTCATTCAAAAAAATTTGACCGTTGGCTCTCGGTTGACCAATCGGTCGACCGTGTTTAAACCGAGACCAAACTAGTTACAAATCGGTCGACCGCAATAAGGACCGGTTCGACCGATCGGTTCGACCGGGAATGTGCACAACATGCACACCCCAATTGCAGAGGTTTAGTCGACCGTACGTCGACCTGTTGTCGACCTTTCTGGCCGTAATAGGCACGGTTTACTGCCCGGTCGACTGCCAGAGGCCAAAAACTGGGTCAAGGTATTTTTATTTTTTTTGAACATAAAGAAAATTTTAAATATTTTTTTTGAAATTTTTGGAAGAGGAAAACATGTATCGCCATGAGATACAAGTTCTAAACTAAGATAGAAATTTCTAAGAAAATATGGAACAAGTATCAAAACCAAAATGTCAAAACTATACTTTTGAAAACGTACACTTTTGTGTGTGTATATCTTTGAGCCTCAAATCTATATTCTACTATTTAACAACTAGTTTCTATAAGGTTCTAATCGACTATAAGAATCTTCAAGTAGGCTTCCCTGATAGTGACGTTTGAGCGACGCTGAGTGCTTTGAGTTATGATCCCGTTTCTGAGTACCCTTGAGCCATCAATACCTTCCTTTAGAGGAAGAACCCTGTTGGATCTTCTGAACCCTGTTACATCTTTTTGAACCCTGAAATATACTCTTGAACTTGATTAGTACCAAATAACTTCATATGCTTTTGTATCATCAAAACACAAAACTGGGGATTGTAACCTTTGGGCCAACAATCTCCCCCTTTTTATGATGATAAAACATATGAGCTATTTAAAAGAAAATTTAGGAAAAGAGCTTTGTAAAAACTCTCCCTCAATTTATGCTAGCTATCAAGTACAAGATATCAACAAGTTATATGATAAAGGCATTGTATAAGAGCATGATCAAATAACTACCAAAACCAAAATATGAGTATACAAAATGAATAGATCATGAAAATTATGTATAACTCATAACTACCACCCTATTCATGTATAGTTTTTCATTTTCATACATACATATATGTGATTTAGATTGTGCTTATTTTACAATACCACATATTTTATTCTAAGCACAAAAGGTTTATGCTAAGTTTGATTTAATTTAGATGTTGATTGGTATCTCTACAGGCTTATGCATTGATTTCAATTAGTATTTTGTTTGGTATCAAAATATATTTTCATGTTTTCCTTTAATTGATATAAAAAACTTACAATTGGTTTCATATTTCATGTTTATTTACAATTGTGTCAATTTCTTGTTCTTATTGGTATCAAAGACTTACTATTGGTATCTTAAAATTTTCTTTATCTACAGGTGATACCAACATTTATTTTGTCAACTACTATTTAATTTCATACTTTTAATAAGTTAGAGTTAAAAAAACTCTCATCGTTTGATATCATAGCTCTTATTTGCATGGGACTTTGTTTGACACTTATTGATTTATGTAGGGTTGTTCAAGCAAGTTATAGACTGTCCAAAATCACTGAGGACAAGTCCATCAGAAATAGAGTCTATACTCCAGACGCGAGGCTAATTATAGCCACTCGTATAATGCCAAGGTGTAGAGCATGGAGCCTGCGCCTCAACATCAGTACAGTACCAAGACGCGAGAGTTGAAACCCGCATCCCAGCTGCTCTGTAATAACCAAGACACGACTCGAAGCCCACGTCCTTACATCAGTATAGTATCAAGACACGAGGGATGAAGCCTGCGTCTCAACATCACTATAGTCTCATTCGCAGAGCCTGAAGTCTGCGTCTGACAGAGTTCGAAACTCATGTCCAGCAATGTTCAAAGTCAGCATCCAAAAACACGAGGTCAAAGCCCGTGTTCTGACTACAGAGAAGCTCTGCATCTTGGTTATAACTGCCCTCATTACTGGGTCAATTTACTGCCCACGTAATGAGGGAGTTAACGCCCATTATGAGTGTTTTTAGGGGACACTTTTACCCCCTGAAACCCTTTCAAAAAGCTCAGTTTGATATGGAAGGGAAAAAAAGGAGGAGAAAAAAGATTTTTTGTCAGAATAACTTCGGGGTAAGCCTTAGAAAGACTAGAATCTCTAGTTTTGAGAAATACAAAGGAGAAAACTCTTCGAACAACTTGCTGAGCTCAAGTTGGTTCTTGCCTAAAGTCTCTTTGAGATTTTTGTTGGAAAGAAGCTGTGTTACTTCTCCATCATCTAAAGAGAAGATTTCCTAACGATGTTCGTGACATTCACCGGTCAACGAAAAGTAAGATTCAATTTCCATCGCTACATCAAGAACCCGATATTAACAAGGGTGAGCTTGAATATCTTCCCTCTCTTGTAATCGGATAATTGATAAGTTGTAACTTTCCTTACGGTCAAATAAAGAATTTAAACCCACAAGAGATGGTGACTCCGCTGGGACTACTTTCTCTACCAATGAGCAAGCGTGGCGCAAGGTGACTACACCTACATGGGAAAAGTGGTCGAATCGCTTGTCGTGGGTTTTCGACCAGGCAAAGTATGAAGAGTTTCTCTCTTCTGGCTCTAGAGCCTTAGGGCGTGGCAGTACCGCAAGGTCTCCTCGGGGACCCGCTCTCAAGTCCCTTTAGAGGTTTTTTCAGACGCAACTGGCACGAGGACACATGGCTGGTTGTACTACTACACGCAAGGCCCGCGTCAACGTCTCCCACGAGAACCACGAGGTCAGCGTTGTTGATGGGCAACCAGCTCTCGCCCGTCTTCTTCCTCAGCTCCAGGTTACCGGGGGTTCCCAACAACCTTACGGCGTAACCGGAATGCTGAACGTCACAGAGGTGGCGCGCGCGTCAACTACAGGCGAAGAAGCTGGAACAACTATCTGTCCAGCAGATATAGAACGCAAGGCTCAAGCCCGCGTCTCTTCTGAGTAACGTCAGACGTGCAAAGTCCGCGTATTGAGACCAAAATGCGAGCCCAACAGGCTTGCGTTACTGAGACTTCACTTTTCAAATGCGACATTCAGCAGCGCGAGGTTCGTGCCTCTCCTCAGAGACACGAGACCCACGTCTCTACAGCCAAATGTGGGACTCAGAGGGTCTGCGTTTCTCAAGTGTCGCTAGCCAGATGCGACAATCAGCAACGCGAGGTCCGCATCTCTTCTTAGCAGAGGCGCGAGACCGCGTTTCAAAAGCCAAAACGCGAGAGCTGCGCTTGTTCTACACAACTTGAGCTCCGCGTTTCTGAACCCTGCATTTCAGAATTACGACGTAAGGATGGCTCTCAGACGCTGAAAAGCCCTCAAAAACTTGAGGCTAATCTCTTCAGTATTCCTCTGACAGATCTAAGAGATTACTTGACAAAGAAAAAGAGTGCTAAGCAGATCACTCCATCTTGTTGCTGTGAACGGCTCATCACAGCAATGCTCTCTGAATATCACTGTAACCCTCATATAAGCAAGCAGTTGGTATTCAGACGAGTAACCTCAACCTCCCGATCAGCCAAAAGGCGTCATTATCACTGAAGGGGAACCTTCTCTGACGTGGAGTACCCTGAAGCCACTACAAATATGGCAAACAAAAGTGGGAGGAAACAACCGACAGTCAACTCTGACAACTCTGATACGGAACCAGAAGGAGTTTACCGGTATACTACTGTCATACCCTTTAGATTAAGAACGCAGGGGCAACATATCAGAGGGCTATGATGCAATTTTCCACGAGCACATGCGTAATAGTAGAATGCTACGTCGATGATATTAGCCGCACCAAGGGCAATCACATAGCAATTCTGAAGATAATATTTGATATCATGCGGCACATCAGTTAAAGATGAACCCCACCAAATCCTTCCTAGGGGTAGCCATCAGTAAATTCCTAGGATTTGTAGTGACATCCAAAGGAATCCACTTCGATTCAGAGAAAGTCCGTGCTGTCAAGGAATGCGACCTCCAAGGAATCTTAGAGAGCTTAGAGGGTTGCAAGGTGATTGGTCACTAATATTGCACATTTATTATCATATTCTCCTACTTATTATAGAATAAACTCTACATTTTTCTAATTAAATGTTTAATTTATTTGAAGGCCCATTCCTAAAGGAGAGTGAAGAGAAATGAGCCCAAAAGCCCATCAAATTCTGAATTAAATCATAATTAATTCGAACTCAGCAAATCAGTGTAGATCAGGTCAGTGCAGATTGGTTGAAAACTAGTTAGAACAAATCCCTACAAATCGATCGGTTGAAGCCAAAGATCAAAGGCCATTTCGTCAAAATCCCGGACATAAACTGCAAATCCAGATAAAGATAAATACAAATCGAGAAATCAGGGAGCACCACCAACAGGGTGTGGCCACCTGGCCACCTGGCCAAAGCCGCGTTTTCGCAGCTTTGTTGGTGAGTTAGGGGGAGCGTTTGCTCCCCCTATCTTCATACGCTCCTATAGGTTGGTTTTTGCCTATAAATACTGGGATTTCAGAGCCTCCAGGGACGACCATGCAGAGATAGGAATTAGTCCAATTTTTCACTCTTTGTAGTATAGGTTTTTATTTTCTTTTTATATAATTTTAATTTGTATGTAAGTTTAGGTTAGATTGAGATTCATGTAAGTAAGAGAGAGAGGCTTATGTTGAGAGTGACACCGATGTACCCTCCTCCTTTCTTCCATCGTTTCTGCAGGCAATAAAAGAAGCATCAGTATAACAATGTTTGTGTGAGTGCCAACGTTAATTCATGATGATGTTCTCCTCCTCAGACTACCGTATCATTTCATTCTTGTTCGTCTTGATGATGTAATGCGACTGGGGACTGAGCTCGATCCTATGGCTTATGAGTTGAACGCCTCCGAAGAAGGTAGAACATGTAAGGGTTCCAGGTAAGTCATCAACCAAACTAGGTAAGTATTTCTTTAATCTTCTTTCTTTTCTTTTATTTCTTTAGTTTAAATCACCAACACCCACTTCTTTCATCACTCCTTTTCCATTTCTTTGTAAATAATCATTCTCCATTTTCTCCACCTTCTCCATCTATCGCTTTCTTTCTAACTTAACTATAACTCTTTTCCTCTTTTCTTTTTAAGAACCAAAGAAGAACTTTAACCAATAATGGTAGCATAAAAGAGATCTTACTAAAAGCATCCATCGCTAGTCCCTCCTTGTGGATCACGACCCGCATAGCCACTTGCTATCGTGGTAGAATTGAGCACTTGCACATCTCTATTTTGAAGTTCTGAAATACTGTATTTTGTGCAGGTTCAAGATCAATCAAATTTTGACGCCGTTGCCAGGGAGGACGGTAAGTTACTCTCTTTAAAAGTTTACATTTTTGGTTAACTTTCTTCTTTATTTTTTTTGTACAGATTCAACAACCAGGAATTCTTACTGCAGTGGACATATAAGTGACCTTGGAGTCTGCTCAAGAAAGCAGAGCCAAGAAGCCCTCAGTTTGCTACAGTCATGTGGCAAACTGAGTGAACTACTAACCTGTATTTTTTGCAGGTTAGCTGAATTGCATAGTTAAATATCTGTAGCATTTATTTCCTTGTTTGACTCACTGTATATATATTTCTAACACAACAGTAAAATGATGATTGTAAATGCTAAAAAATGATTTAGACTTTGCATTTAGGTACGTGTCTATTTCATTACATTTTCTATTCACTGTTGAAGAGTGCTGGAGCAAAGGTACGTGTGCGTAGCATCTAATATAAGAACACTTTGGATTGTTTACATTGCTTAAGTGTTGCTTTTCTTGTACACTGCACTAAATTGATCTAAGGGCTTGTCCTATAAACAAGATAAGGTGGGGAAGTCATTACCCTCCCTTAGCCTACAAACAATCTCCTCACCCACTAACCCAAGCCTAACTAAAAATGAGTAGACGTTGGCCCTAGGGACATCTCGAACTCAATTAGGAGATTATCCTAAGGGGGAAAAGTGTTAGAATTTGACTCCTGCCAATCAGTGTCTAGGAAGGGGATTAAGTGCCGAAAGCCCGAAGATTGGTGGTTATTTAATTAAAGAACGTCTTTTGACGGATAACCTCCCACCAATCTTGCCCTGACCTGGCTGATTAGCTTGTGGTCAAAGTCTGCATTATACCTCCCGTGGACAGTCTAACCTGTTAGGAGTCGTCTAGGTCATAGGTCTACCCTAACTTAGTTTAGAATTTTTTCTTTATTTGTGTGCATATTTGTTTGTTTTTTTTTCTTCTTTGTTTGTATTTTATTGTGTGATATGGCTTATAATAACAATTTTTCAATTTTAATAGTAATCCATATTACACATCGACCTCTTTTTCGGATATTACCAACCCGGCATATCATAACTTTAACCAACCTAGTGTGTCGGATTGGTCTTATCTGAATCAATATAACCCATGCCCCCAATCTTATAACCATAATTTCCATAATAATTTCAACTCTTCACAAAGTCAGTGGGGATTCACCTCCCCCGAGTCCAATTTTCAACCAACTTGTTCTCCTTATCCACCTAGTCCACAATATTTTCAAGATTCATACTCAGTTCCACTAGTCTGAAATAGAAATCCATCAATTTTGGAAATGAGTATGCGTGAGTCCAAACAAAAATCACAAAATCTGATGGACTCACAATTTCACCATCAATTCCAAGACAATACTTCATCTTTTCAACAAAATGATGAACCAATCAACTATGAAAAGATGCTTGAAGCCATGACTCAGGTTCAAAATGCTCGTAATCGTGACATAGATATGATGGTCCAATCTCTACGTTCTGACCGTTTGACCAGTTCTGATGTCGCTAACTATTCTGTTAGAGCCGAAGAGTCATATTGTTTTGGAAATCAAGGTTCCATTTCAGAACAATCATTTGAACTTGCCCAAACTTCAAATTTTGAAATGATATTGACAGTTTGGCAAGTTATTCCTTTCCTGAAATAGAACTTGAGAATGAATATGATCCTGAACCTCAACTTAGTGATTCAATTTTACTTCCTGATTCAATAATGACTCCGGTGTCTTCTGATTTCAACCTTTTTCCCGAGTCAACATTGGATCCTGTGCCAATTCATCATGAAATTGAATCACCCATCTTTGATGATCATATTGAACTTGACCAATTTTACACTTTTGAAAGTCCTATTGACAAATTGGCAAGTTCTCATTTTTATGACATTGAACTCAATGAGAATGTGACCTAGATCCTCGAATCTGTGATCCAATTCAAATTTCCGAATCAATATTGACTCTTGTTTTGTTACCCGATTTGAGTATATTTTATAGTCAATTTTTTTCCCACCACTATCATTCTTGAACTTGAATCACCAATATTAAGTAACATTGCATTGTTGGAAAATAAATGTGGACTTGAGTTTCAACTTCTTGACTTGGACCGACTTCTTGAACCAATCTCGACTCCTGAGCCTTTACTTGACTTAAGTTACCTTCCTGAGTCGGTATTAGTTCCTGTACTTCCTGTTTCCAAGTCAATCATTCTATCTTTTCACACTCCATTTTGGGACAAGGCGGTTGAAAATTTTGACTCCGAAATTAATTATGGAATTTGAAAATTAGATGGGGTTAAATTTTTAATAAAAATCCTTCATGGATACATCATTTTAATGGGTTATATTAGAGAGATTTTTGGTGGGTTCCTCCAAACTCCATGCAAAGTCGATTGGGCTCGCATTTCGTGAACCAATCAGACCACCACCGGAACCACCACCTTAAGGTAGTATTTTCCTTCCCTGTCTTCTTTTTCATGCATCTATGCATTAATTCATACATTGAGGACAATGCATGAGATAGATGTGGGGGAGGGTTCTAACATAACTTAGGTTTTTCTTTACTTTTAAAAACTTTTGAAAATAGAAACAATATTTTGACATATTTTTTGTAAGAAATTAAGTCAATTTTAAGGAATAGGAAAATCAAAATTAGGATTTCTTAAATCTGGTCAAAATAAGATTATTTGTTTGATTTTTAGGGTTAGGAAGATAATTTGTCAAAGTAATTTAGTCTTGATCTTTACCTTAATGAAATATGCATACTTTATACACTTACACACTTAGGGTTTAAAAACAAAGATTCTTATGCCTTATATATAAAAAAAAGAAAAAAAAGAAAAAAATATCTATGAAAGATGAACAAATCTAATTATTGATTAGCTAGGTACTTTGGCCTAAGCAAGCCTTAGTATTTATGCGAAAGATGATTATATAAGTTTGAAATATATATATATATAAATCCTCTGATTAAGTTGGGTATTTGTGCCTAATAAAGCACAAGTATTCACGCCTAAAAGGGGTTCAAATAATAAAATCCTTAGTTTTGTGGCCTTGTTTGCTCGAGTCCTTAAGTCCTTGGGGTTTTTCTCATCCGGTGCCCTAAGACCGTTTAGTTTGGGAGTCATCGATTAAAGGCTGGTTACATGGGCAGATTAGAAAGCCTAATAGAACTAAGGAATAATACCACAAAAAATATTTATAAATAAATAAGGCATAAGAGTTAGAGTTAATGAACCCTTAGTCAAAATTTTCACGGTCACAAGGTGCATATGACTTAGGGTAAAGTAATAGACTAAATGAGAAGTACAATTTGACTCCTTACTTTGATTGATAATAAATTGTTGAATAAAGACTAAGTTTAGGAATGAAAAATTCGGTTTTCTTATAACTTATAGATTACTTAAATCTTACAATTATATTTCAAATATTTTTCTCTTTCAAATGCTTTTCGAAAATACTAACTCTTTGTTTCTCTTTTCTTTATGGATTTTGTGGGTGTAATCCACTGAAAACCCTCACGAGACAAAACTCGTCCTCTAGGGGAAACCTAGAGGTTTAACGGCTTGTTGCACATGCTCAGTGCAATCGCGTGACCTGCGAAAATGGTCTAATAATCCTTAGTATAGTTTAGTTGTTTTGCTCGAGGACGAGCAAAAGATAGGTATGCGGGTGTGATTGGTCACTAATATTGCACATTTATTATTATATTCTCCTACTTATTATAGAATAAACTCTGTATTTTCCTAATTAAAGGTTTAATTTATTTGCAGGCCCATCCTAAAGGAGAGTGAAGAGAAATGAGCCCAAAAGCCCATCAAATTCTGAACTAAATCAGAATTAATTCGAACTCAGCAAATCAGGGCAGATCAGGTCGGTTCAGATCGGTTGAAAATCAGTTAGAACAAATCCCTACAAATCGATCGGTTGAAACCAAGGATCAAAGGCCATTTCGTCAAAATCCCGGACATAAACTGTAAATCCAGATCAAGATAAATACAAATCGAGAAACCGGGGAGCACCACCAACAGGGTTTGGCCACCTGGCCACACTCTGGCCGCGGAAACGCGGCCAAAGCCACGTTTCTGGGCCGCGTTTCCGCGGCTTTGTTAGTGAGTTAGGGGGAGCGTTTGCTCCCCCTATCTTCATACGCTTCTATAGGTTGGGTTTTGCCTATAAATATTGGGATTTTCAGAGCCTCCAGGGGACGACCATGTAGAGATAGGAATTAGTCCAGTTTTTTACTCTTTGTAGTATAGGTTTCTGTTTTCTTTTTATGTAATTTTAATTTGTATGTAAGCTTTGGTTAGATTGAGATTCATGTAAGTAAGAGAGAGGCTTATGTTGAGAGTGACACCGATGTACCCTCCTCCTTTTTTCATCGTTTCTGCAAGCAATAAAAGAAGTATCAGTATAACAATGTTTGTGTGAGTGCCAACGATAATTCATGATGATGTTCTCCTCCTCAAGACTACCGTATCATTTCATTCTTGTTCGTCTTGATGATGTAATGTGACTGGGGACTGAGCTCATCCTATGGCTTATGCGTTGAACGCCTCCGAAGAAGGTAGAACATGCAAGGGTTCCAAGTAAGTCATCAACCAAACTAGGTAAGTATTTCTTTAATCTTTTTTCTTTTCTTTTATTTCTTTAGTTTAAATCACAACACCCACTTCTTTCATCACTCCTTTTCCATTTCTTTGTAAATAATCATTCTCCATTTTTCTCCACCTTCCCATCTATTGCTTTCTTTCTAACTTAACTATATCTCTTTTTTCTTTCTTTTTAAGAACCAAAGAAGAACTTTAACCAATAATGTTAGCATAAAAGAGATCTTACTAAAAAACTTCTATCGCTAGTCCCTCCTTGTGGATCACGACCCACATAGCCACTTGCTATCGCGGTAGAATTGAGCACTTGCACATCTCTATTTTGAAGTTCTGAAATAATGTATTTTTGTGCAGGTTCAAGCTCAATCAAAGGCGATTAGTGTACATCTGGAGATTTATCTCAAATCTCTCGGGGAGATGCCAACCCTTCACCAAATTAATGAAGAAAGGTGTCTCATTCATTTGCGACGATGCTTACCAACAAGCGTTCGAGGAAATTAAACGATACCTCACGCAACCACTCGTCCTTACAGCTCCAGTTTAGGAAAACCTTTCCTGATATATGTTCAAGCGATGGATCATTACTTAGGAGCTTTTCTAGCCCAGAATAATGATCAGGGACACGAACAGGCAATCTACTATCTGAGCAGAACTATGATCGGAGCTAAACATCGGTATAACCCATTGAAAAGGAATGTTTGTCATTGGTGTTCACCGTCCAGAAAATACGACACTACTTGGTGGGCCAAACTATAAACGTCATATCAAAAGTCAACCCTTTAAGGTTGCTTATGACAAAGCCATTATTGCTAAATGGTCGACTGGCAAAATGGGCCATACTGCTCTCCCAATATGAGATGCACTTTCTACCACAAAAGCCGTGAAGGGACAAGCAGTAGCAGATTTTCTGGCTGAACATCTTGATCCGAGAGCGACCAAACTTTATGAGGATCTTCCAGATGAGTTCACAGAAGTTTGTCTGAGCCAGACATCTTTCAAAGATCAGGTGTGGAAAGTTTTTTTTGATGGCGCTTCGGGAACGGGCCCACGAGGGAAAATCATAGCAGGAGTAGAGGTAGTACTTATCTCCCCACAGAACTACGTGATCCCTCGTGCATTCTTATTAACCGAGCCATGTTTCAACAATGTAGCAGAATACAATGCTGTCTTGATCGGAATGCAAATCGCCGATGAGATTGGCGTTAAAAATCTCGAAGCATACGGTGACTCTAAACTCATCATTAACCAAGTTCACGGGGAGTACGAAGTCAGACATGAAGACTTAGTACCCTATTACAACGCAACTATTCACATGACTGAGAGATTCAAAACTTTTTCATCGATCATGTGCCTCGCCAGCAAAATGCGCATGCAGATGCACTGGCATCTCTCGCTGCGTCTTTAGCTCTTTCATTTGGAGTAGTAGAGAAAATACTCGTCTACAGTCATGATTTGTACTGCCCAAGATTCGCTTTTGAAGATCACCAAAAGTTGACAGGAGACTGTCAAGTCAAAGAAGCTTTAGAGACTTCAACAGGTCCAAAACTCAAGGATTGGCAATTCCCGTACATCGACTATGCACTGTACGACATTATTTCTTCACGGGAACACTGTATCGGCGATCGCATGATGGAATCCTCCTCTGCTGCCTATCACAAAAGGAGGCACAGGAAGTACCCAAAGAACGTATGGCGGCTTGTATGGAGCTCATCAACCTGGTCCGAAGCTTGGAGATCGACACTGAAGATTGGGATATTATTAGCCTAAGATGATCCTTGATGCCATCATTTACGCCAAATGATGTCACGCCTGTCAGGCCATGGTGACTTCATCCATCAAGCACCAGGATATCTTCGCTCTACAACCTCAACCTGGCCATTTGAGATGTGGGGAATGGACGTGGTTGGCCCTATCAGCCCACCTTCATCTAAAGGACATCGGTTCATCTTAGCTATAACTGATTACTTCTCTAAATGGGCTGAAGTTATTCTCTTGAGGGTGGTAAAGGCATCTGACATGATCAAATTTGTTAAACATTACGTCATTTACCGCTTTGGTGTGCCACGACGGATCGTTCATGATAATAGGCGCCAGTTCGTTAGCCAAGCTTTTCCAAAGTTCTGCAACAAGTTCAGAATCCAAAGCGTATCTTCAACGGCATACTATCCAGCCGCTACCGGCCTTGCAGAAGCTTTCAACAAAACTATTGAAAAACTTCTCAAGAAATTCGTCTCAAAAAGCCAACGTGACTGGGGCAACAAGTTGGGTAATTGCTTATGGGCCTATCACACGATCGTTCGAACCCCAACGAAAGCTACACCATTCTCCTTGGTATATGGGTGCGAAGCTGTATTCCCACTAGAAATCCAAATCCCATCTCTACGCGCCGCCTTGACGGAAGAGATGACAAATGAGGAGAAGCATCGACTGTGACTCCAAGAGCTGGAGGCTTTGGATGATAAACGCCTGCAAGCTCAACAGCAAATCGAGCTCTATCAAGCTCGAATTACAAAAGCCTTCAACAAGAAAGTCAAGGAGCGGACTTTTAAGAAAGGCAACCATGTCTTAGCCATCAGAAGACCTATGGTGATGATGCATAAGACAGGGGAAAATTCCAGCCCAAATGGGAAGGACCATTTGTAGTAGAGTCAGTCTACTCAAATGGAGTATATCGCCTTATAATCTCAGACGGTGATACACTCATGATGCCAATCAATAGCAAATTCTTGAAGAAATACTATCCTTGATAGCATTCTTTTCCTGATCAGGATAATACTACACCTTTGATCAAAACTCCAGATCTAAGAAAAACTTCTTTCCTTCTCTGGATCACATCACGGTCGATCAGTGTCAAGCTAATCAAGCGGTGGTCACATCTTGATGCATGATGTAAATATTAAGGAAGAAACAAAATGCAAGACTTCGGTTTTAGCTTAGTTACTCCTCTGTAAGATATCCGATGCCTCCGACGGCTAAGGATAGAGAAAAAATGTTGGCTTTTAAGTCCAACATAAGTCTTCGCCAACTCATCATGCTGAGGGGAATAGCATGGCTAGCCCAACTCAAACGGTAGTTGGTAAAGGCACACCAAATCCGTTGATAGCTGAGAGTTTGCTAAAAATTCTAAGGGACTTGGTCCCATCATCTCCTCCAAAATCTCTTACCAGTTCTCTCCCACAGAACGGTAGGACCACAAAAATACCTGTGTTCATTTCTCCAACGAAATGATCTGGGACTTGTCATGTTAACAATAAACCTCTGACAAGCCAGATTTCCTGATCCCCAGTGGATTCTGTCAAGTTCATATTAAACCTCTGACAACAAAATTCATTAAAATCCTCGCTGTTATGTTAATATTACACCTCTAACGGCGAATTTTCCATGTCCACAGGAAATCAACTATTGTCACGTTAATATCACACCTCTGACCATTCATTTCATTTTCCACCAAAATCCCCTATAAATTCTCTTCTATAGAGTGGTAGGTCCACAAATGCAATCATTGCTATGTTAACGCTACACCTCTGACAATGAAAAACTTCAATACTCCCCAGCGAGTACAAACTTCACTTGTCTCTCCTCTACATGGAGTCGCAAGTCTTCAAAATTACTCCTATCGCAAACCAATTCTTGTCAAGTTAAAATTAAACCTCTGACATTCCAAATTTCACTTGTCAATTCTCATCAAAAAGTCCTCAAAATTGCTACTATCGCAAACTAATTCTGTCAAGTTAAAATTACACCTCTGACAAATTACTGTTAAGTTTAACACTACACCTCTAACAGTGATTAAGTTGCTGCCAAGTTCAATATTAAAGCTCTGACAGTCACTTTTCCTCAGGCTTCCATATCGAAGCTGAGATGAGCGATGTTAAGTTTAACATTACACCTCTAGCGTCCAGCTTATTGTTAAGTTCAACAATACACCTATGACAATGACTTTCCTCGAACTTTCCTATCGACGTTGAGATGACTAATGCCAAGTTTAAATTACACCACTAGCATTATCTTCACTGTCAAGTTTAACATTACACCTATGACAGTGATGCTTTCAGTCTTCCCAAATGAAGTTGAAATTCCCGTTGAGTCAAGTTAATATCACACCTCTGAGCTACATTCCTGTCAAGTTAATACCACACCTCTGACAGTGATCTTAAATTCCTGAAATAGGATTTTCTCCCAACTTTGACTTGTTAAGTTAATTATCGCATTTTTAGCGAGTCAAGAGTTCCTATTTCTATTTGTCTGATTTTCAATGCAAAAAAAAAAAGAATTCAAGACATATAAGAAGACAAGAAAAAGTATCACTTTTATTGATATTCAAACATATGAAAGTGATACAAGACACTCTCTTATACAATAAGATTGAGTGTTACAACAAAGGAGTACAAAGAAGTCCCTCTCGCCCAATGAAAGGTTGCACTCACTCCTTAAAATATTTACACCATTCAAGATCCAAGATGTTTGGGAGAACGCCGAAGATAGGTTCCTCTCTTCCTCCACTGGATCATATCACAGTTAATCAATGTTGAGACGATCGAATGTTGGTCACATCATGATGCAAGATGTAAACATTGAAGAAGCTCATCGCTAACTGAGAACAATGGTATTTCTCGAGGTCGCAATGAAGAGGAGCATTCTAATTCCACCTGACCAACTAGTGTGGGCCGTAATCCTTTGCTTAATGAGCATCTCCACAACTAGAAAGTCATCCAACGAGCATGGGCTTTTCGTCGCTATCACTCCTTTGAGTAAGATTGGTGAAGGGAGGATCCGCAACCTTACTAGTGACGTTCTCTTTCCCGTGGCCTTCAAGGGCACCATACCCACCACCATACCCACCACTATTCCCACTGTGACCATGACAAACCTGGGGCATTGTTGGTGCGTCATACCCAATAAGACCTTGACGGATATCAGTAACTATGCGAAGCTCCTTTCCATAAACAGAAGCTTTGACTCCCCAAGTGCTCACCAATCGAACAAGCTGGCTGGTCGAAATATTCTCCCATGAGCCCAGCGAAGACGCAAAAGACTAACTGAGGCTGCTAGAACCTGCAAGAAGTAAAAATCAAAAGGTTAAAATTCTACGAAGATAGGAACAGAAAATCTGAGGTGCAAACGAGAGACTGAAGTCATAAACTCCAGACGCGGAGTTAACTAGTGCAGAGAATTTGGATCCGAACGCGGTCTATTTTTAGACCTGCGTCCGAGATGTAAGATGCGAGGTAACTCAGATGCACAGTTCGCCACACCCGTGTTTAAGCAAGGACGCAAGGCTTGCATGAAGCCTGCGTTTCAAAATCCATAACTTAGAAATTTTTCTAAGTGTTGAACTTAGACGCGAGACTCAGTAAAACCCGCGCCTGACCTTAAAGACGCGAGGATCACATGAAATCTGCGTCTGAGCCTTCCTCACTTAGAGAAATTCTGAATATTGAGTTCAAAATGGAAGGCTCAACGAGGCCTGTGTTGAACAGGCAGATACGGACTCAAGCTGATGAAGCGAAGATGCGAAGGTCGTCAAACCCGCATTTTGCCTACCAATGCAAAAAACGCGTCTAAAAGTAAAACACGGACATGAGCCTCACGTTGGCGGTTCACAGTCAAAAGAGACTTAAGAGTTAAGAGAACTCTTTAAACTTGTTCAATGGCGGAAACCAGTTCAGAGGCTATTTTATTACCTGAAATGGGGGCCTCGTGCGTCGGAGGACCACCCATTGGAGCCTCGGAAGCAGCAGCGCTCGAGGACGAGGCAGCATGTCTTATCTTTGGTGCCATTGCAACCGTGAAATTGGTGTCACAGATGAAGGAAATGGAGAAAACTCTAAGCTTTTCTTAACCCTCAATACGAAGCTCAACGAAGAAGAAGAAGAGTCTAATGATGACTCTTGAATGACTGTTGTCTTTTATAGGCACAGTGATCCGCAGATACGCGACGCATATCTCGAGGCCTAATCCTCGCTCGACGCGTGGCATGCATCTTAAATGGACGCGAATTTCATGCGTTAAAGGAAAGATGTCCCCTCAACTCCGTCAGACACGTGGCAACACTCTCAGAACACGGGACTCGCATTTAACAAAGTCGTGTCCCTCCAAAGGTCGCATCTCTTTAGAAAAGTAAGAGCTGCATCTATGCAACAGAGTGAGAGCCGCGTCTTCACTTCAAAGATCGCGTCCCTTCAGAGGCCATGTTTCTTCAGCAAAGTAATAAATGTGTTCCCACTTCGAATGAGGACTGCATCCCTGAAACGACATAACCTCTGCGTTTACAAGACTTGCATTCAGTCTTCGCTTCTGCAATCAGTTCAATAGTACACTGGCACAAACAGACGATTGTTTACCCCTGGTTCAATAATACACCAATAACCAGCTCAGAGCACTGAGGAGGTCTGGACTGCGTATCTAGACACTCACGACGATCACCTCTAGTGGCTTCAAAGGTTTTACAGTACACTCACGAAAACCATATTCCAGACAAGATCAAGCTCAGAGTATCTCAAATGATTATCAGTCTAATCATGAGAAGTATGAATTCAATCAGAGTCCAAAGTATTTCGAAATCCTTCCCAGTCAACCGCGGAATAGCAAAAAACTTTGGAGGGGGTTGTGTAGACTGTCCAAAATTACTGAGGACAAGTCATCAAAAAAACAGAGTCTATACTCTAGGCGCGAGGCTAATTATAGCCACTAGTATAATGCCAAGGTGCAGAGCATGGAGCCCGCGCCTCAACATCAGTACAGTACTAAGATGCGAGGGTTAAAACCCGCGTCCCAGCTGCTCTGTAATAACCAAGGTGCGACTCAAAGTCCGCGTCCTTACATCAGTATAGTATCAAGACGCGAGGGACGAAGCCTATGTCTCAACATCACTGCACTCTCAAGTCGCAGAGCCTGAAGTCCGCGTCTGGCAGAGTGCGAAACTCGCATCTAGCAAGGCTCAAAGTCAGCATCCGAAACACGAGGTTCGAAGCCCGTGTTCTGATTACAGAGAAACTCTGCATCTTGGTTATAACTACTCTCATTACTTGGTCAATTACTGCCCATGTAATGAGGGAGTTAACCCCCATTATGGAGTGTTTTTAGGGACACTTTTACCCCTAAAACCCCTATAAATAGCTCAGTTTGCTATGGAAGGGAAAAAAGATTTTGGTCAGAAGAACTTTGGTGGTAAGCCTTAAAAAGACCAGAATCTCTAGCTGAAAAATACTAAGGAGAACAACTCTTCTAACAACATGCTGAGCTCAAGCTAGTTCTTGCCTAAAGTCTCTTTATGATTTTTGCTGGACAGAAGCTATGCTACTTCGTCCACCATCCAAAGAGAAGATTCCCAAAGAGGTCGTGACGTTCACCCGGTCAACGGAAAACAAGGTCACTTTCCATCGCTACATCAAGAACCTGGCATTAAGCAAAGAGGAGATTTGGACTTGAATATCTTCCCTCTCTTGTAATCGGATAATTAATCCGTTGTAACTTTCTTTACATTCAAATAAATAATTTACACCCAAACAAGATAAGTTACTAGAGATTAGTGGGTTAGTAGTTAGTTAGCCATGCTATAAAGAAGTTAGTTGACATGGTAAATGAAAACAAAAGAGAAGAAGAAAGGAGAGGGTACATACTAAACTAGTGCAAGTAAAAGTAAGGTAAAAACACAAAGAACAATGTGGTAAAGAAAGAACTTCACTTGTATTTGATTGTCACCTTCAAGTTACAAACTTCACTCACTCTCTCTCTCTCTCTCTCACACACTCTAATGGCTAACCTAATGCAAGAAATAAAGAGAGAATACAGGAAAATAAAGGAAAATACAACAACAAACTAGCATGAACTCCCTATTCTCTGAATATCCCTTCTCTAGAAATCCTTGAGAGTATTTATAGGCACAGAAGCATGGGGGGATGAAGTGGGGAGCATGGCCCCTGGCGCTGGCAGAACGACGCTAGTATGGCCGCGAAAATGCAGCCTAGGCCACGTCTGGCGCCAGTCTGCCAGCGTCAGTGCGTGCAAACTGGTGCCAAGGAGAGGGGCCTGTAGGTGGATTAAATGCATTGACTTCTTTTCTCATCATTAGCAGATTTGGGCTTCTCTTGGTTCTTAAAATTTCTCAAATATGTTAGAGTTTTGGGCCTCTTCTTTTCTTCAAGCCATGGATCTAGAAATAAGGAGAAGAACCCATTAGTAAACAGAATTTTATTAAGATAAATGTAAAAATGTGATGAAAAATTTGCAATTATAAACACTAATCACACCCCACACTTATCTTTTGCTCGTCCCTAAGCAAAACAAAAGAACAAGAAAGCTAAACTAAGAAAGTTTATTACACCACTTTCGCAGGTGACGCGATTGCACTGAGCATGTGAAGCCGTTAAATCTCTAGGTTTCCCCTAGAGGAGGAGTTTTGTCTTTTGAGGGTTTTCAGTGGATTGCACCCAAAAAATTCAAGAAAAGAATGAAAGTGTTAGTTGTTTTGATAAATTCTTCTTAAAGTAGAAAAGGCTTTTAATTTCTTTAGTAAAAATAACTAAATAATTATAACCATTAGGTTAACCCTTATTAGTCCTTCCTATACTTTGGTCTTCATGCAAGAATATGATTTTTATTTAAGTTTAAGAGAAATTTCTTACTTCAAACTAATTCTTTATTTTGCCTTAAATAATATGCATTGTGTGAAGTGATGATTTACTTGGAATTTTTCAACTCAAACTCTAATGCCATAAAATTTATTAGTGTTTATTTATGTATTATTTTTTCTTAATTTTCTTAGGCTTTCTAATTTACTTGTATAACGAGTTTTTAATCGATGACTCTCAAACCAAGCGTTCTTAGGGCACCACGTGAGAAAAACACCCTTAAGGTTAAATGCTCAAGTAAAGTAGGCCACGAAACTAATATTTATTTTCTTTAAGCATGAATAATTATGCTTCTTGAGGTACAATTATTCAGCTTAATCGGGTGTAAAACTATATATATATATATATTTTTAGGCACTTAGAGTCTTTGTCTATAAATTCTGAGAGTGTGTATAGTCAGTGCATATTACTAAGGCAAAATTAAAGAGATTAGTTATTTTTCTAATTCCTCCAAAACTATCAATCAAACCAATATTTTTTATTTAGACCAAAGTAAAAAATTTATAACTTGGGTTTCCTTAATCTTTATAACTGTTTTGTATTTTTATAAAAGACTATCAAAAATTCTCTACTACTTAAGAAATTTTTAGTATTTTTTTTTTGTAAAGGCAAAAGAAAAGAACAAAGAAATCCTATGGAAAAAGATAGCAAAATTTTGTTTTTCAAGAAAAGGAAGATATTCATATTTCCTCCCCCACACCTATCTAATGCATTATCCTCAATGTATGACATGTCAATGTAAATGCAACAAATAGGCATAAAGAACGATCTCACCGTCTTCGTCTACTCGGACCGACCGAAGTGCTAGGGCCAGCCGACCGTGAACACCTGAGGGTATCCTCAGTGCGCTCCAGCCTAGTTCTTTGATCCTCCAATTGTCTCCTACGCCTGATCTGTCCCCTAAAAATCTTTTTCTGCCCTTCAGATGGAGAACATGAATGCATTGGTTTCAGTAGGTGGTAGTTGCCGCAAAAATTGGGGCTCATCTTCTTCATTCATTTGTTCCTCTAATGTTGACTCACCGAAACATCCTCGAGCAGGAAAGTAGGTGTCCAGATTGAGTGATGGCAGCTGTTGTACGTACTGGTAATGAATTCAAGGGTTACTAATACTCTATCATACTCAGAAAATTTCGCATATGGCAGAATGTTTCTGCAAAGACGGGTCACCAGAAGGGGTAAAGAGTATTTCGCACTCCTTGTGCGTTGGGAGTTAGCAATGGGCTGCTGCAAAAGCATGATGTTCAAACAGACATTGCATTACCTTGTCATGAGGCTGTGAATTATTTGAAGTGCTGGTCTATAGAAAGAAGTTAGATGATCAATACCCAAATTATTGCGTTGAATCCAACATCCAACACAATGAATGTTACAGAATGTGGTATTTGCTCGGACACCGCGATCTAGTTCAGTGCATCGCACACCTATCCAAGTCATGTATTCTATTAAGGGCAATGGTGCAACATACTGAGATGAGGATGGGATTTGGGTGGCTTCCTCAATAGTACCCCGAGTGACCACAAGGTCCCGTGATCCAGATGGATAACAAAGTGGTCATGGTCGATGGTGGCAACATCAATACCCAAATAAAATTTCATTACTAAGTCTGGGCAATTTTTGGCCTCAAGATCTGTGTTATTATAAACCAATTCATACCATTGCCTCTCCCTAATCCAATCTAGAAACATAGTACCATACCCATGAATATCACTAAAAATTCATGAGAAATCTTTCTCAGGAAAAATCACAGGGGTCATGGCACAGATCTAAATTTTTAAACAAGATTAGGGATAGAAAATTGCAAATCTCTTCCAGAGACCTTAGGGGGAAACTAACCTTGGAGTGTTTGGATCAATCCAGATAGAAAACACCCAAACAGGGAGTAGATCTGAGATCTACTCCAAAAATGACAAGAGGGGCAAGTGGTGGCGCGGTTGTCTCTTTAGAAGCTGTAGAAATGAGGCCAGGGAGTCTTGGCGACGGCTTTATATGGGAGAAGTGGGGCTGTTGCGGCTTCTGGCCCCCTCTTCTATGATCTGGTGAAAATTATTTAGGATAGGGACGGGAGAAGGAGAAGAGAGTACAAATAGGAAACAAAAAAAGGAGATTCCAATTCTAGTCCTAGGTCAAAGGAGTAATTACAAGTATACCAGGGTTATTATTATTATTATAATTACAAAGATCTCCTAATTTTTATATGTATTTACAATTTTTTTTATATGTGGTTTATGATGAAATATGGTAAAGTATAAGATGGGTCGAAAAGAACCAGCACATTTTCAGCATGTGATTCAGGCTCAGTGATTAAAATGATTTTAATCTTTGTTCATTTGCCTTAAATTCCTCACTATTCTTAGGATCAAAAATTAGATGGTGCGCACAGTGAAGGTCCCAGACCAATGAGTTTTTAGCTTCCCCGCGAAGATGTTAAGCCGTGAATTGTAGAGTAGAACATTTTGTTCAGGGATAAAATTCTTTCTGTGTATGCATTGGTCATGAAAGAACTTGGTCCTACTCTTTGTTATTTTTGCGTTTCAATAAGCTTCATTTCTTATCTCCTCCAACTCTAAAATTTGCAGCTTTCTCAGTTTGCTGGCTTTGTTTAAATTAAAATTCAATTGTTTGATGGCCCACAAGGCATGGTGTTCTAATTCCACTGGCAAGTGGCAGGCCTTACCAAATACCACTCGGTATGGAGATATACTGAGTACAGTTTTGAAAGCAATTCGATGAGCCCATAGTGCATCTATCAGCTTGCTGAACCACTTTTTTCTATTCTATCTGACTGTTTCTCCAAGATGAGCTTAATTTGTCGGTTCGTCACTTCCTCTTGCCTATTGGTTAGGGGATGATACGTTGTGAACAATTTATGAGTGATAGAGTATTTACGCATTAGGGCTTCAAAAGTCCTGTTGCAGAAATGAGTCCCATTATCACTGATGATAGCGCGCGGGGTACCAAAATGAGAGAAAATATTTTTTTCAGAAAATTGACAACCACCCTGCTGTCATTCGTCCTGGTCGATATTGCCTCTACCCATTTGAGATATAGTTCACTGCAACCAAGATGTACTAGTTGCCAAATGAACTTGGGAACGGTCCCAGAAAATCAATGCCCCAAACATCAAAAATTTCAACCTCCAGAATAGGGTTTAGGGGCATCATGTCTCTCCTTGTAATTTTTCCAGTCTTTTGGCAATTCGTGCATGTCTTGCAAAAGCTTAAGGAATCCTTGAACAAAGTAGGCCAGTAGAACCCACTTTGTAAGACCTTCTCGGCAGTTTTGTGAGGACCAAAGTGACCACCGCAAGCAAGTCCATGGCAGAAAGTTAATACACTCCTATGCTCTTCCTCTAGTATACACCGTCTGATGATTTGGTAGGACCAAAGTGTTTTTTTGTGTGATATGGCTTATAACAATAATTTTTCCAATTGTAATGGTAATCCATATTACACCTCTTTTTCGGATGTTACCAATCCGGCATATCAAAACTTTAACCAACATAGTGTGCCGGATTGGTCTTATCCGAATCAATATAACCCATGTCTCCAATCTTATAACTATAATTTCTAGAATAATTTTAATTCTTCATAGAGTCAATGGGGATTCACCTCCCCCGAGTTCAATTTTCAACCAACTTGTCCTCCTTATCCACCTTGTCCACAATATTTTCAAGATTCATACTCAGTTTCACTAGTCCAAAATAGAAAACCATCAATTTTGAAAATGAGTATGCGTGAGTCTAAATAAAAATCACAAAATCTAATGCACTCACAATTTCACAACCATTCCAAAACAACACTTCATCTTTCAACAAAACGATGAACCAATCAACTATGAAAAGATGCTTGAAGCCATGATTCAGGCTCAAAGTACTCGTAATCATGACATAGATATGATGGTCCAAACTCTACGTTCTCACCGTTTCGCCAGTTCTGATGTCACTAACCAGTTTGTTAGATCCGAAGAGTCATGTTGTTTTGAAAAACAAGGTTCCATTTCAGAACAATCATTTGAACTTGCCCAAACTCTAAATTTTGAAAATGACATTGACAGTTTGGCAAGTTATCCCTTTCCTGAAATTGAACTTGAGAATGAATATGATCATGAACCTCAACTTAGTGATTCAATTCTACTTCCTGATTCAATTATGACTCTGGTGTCTTCACCTGATTTCAATCTTTTTCCCGAGTCAACATTGGATCCTGTGCCAATTCATAATGAAATTGAATCGCCCATATTTGATGATCATTTTATTGAACTTGACCAATTTCATACTTTTGAAAGTCCCATTGACAAATTGGCAAGTTCTCATTTTTATGAAATTGAACTCAATGAGAAATGTGACCTAGATTCTCAAATTTGTGATCCAGTTCAAATTCCCGAATCAATATTGACTCCTGTTATGTTACCCGATTTGAATAATATTTTAGAGTCAGTTTTGATTCCCACACCTGTCATTCTTGAACTTGAATCACCAATATTAAGTCACATTCCATTGTGAAAAAATGAATGTGGACTTGAGTTTCAACTTCTTGATTTGGACCCACTTCCCGAACCAATCTCGACTCCTGAACCTTTACTTGACTTAAGTCACTTTCCTGAGTCGGTATTAGTTCCCATATTTTCTAAGTCCAAGTCAATCATTCTATCTTTTCACACTCCATTTTGGGATAAGGCGGTTGACAAAATTGACTCTGAAATTAATTATGGAATTTGAAAATTAGATGGGGTAAAATATTTAATAAAAATCAATCATGTATATATCATTTTAATGGGTCATATTAGAGAAATTTCTGGTGGGTTCCTCTGAACTCCATGCAAAGTCGATTGGGCCATATTTCGTGGACCAATCAGACCACCACCAGAACCACCACCTTAAGGTAGTATTTTCCTTCCCTGTCTTCTTTTTCATGCATTTACGCATTAATTCATACATTGAGGATAACGCATGAGATAGGTGTGGGGGAAGGGTTCTAACATAACTTAGGTTTTTCTCTTTATTAAATTTTTTTAAACATTATTTACTTTTAAAAACTTTTTGAAAATAGAAACAATATTTTGACATATTTTTTGTAAGAAATTGAGTCAATTTTAAGGACTAGGAAAATCAAAATTAGGATTTCTTATACTTGGTCAAAATAAGATTATTTGTTTGATTGTTAGGGTTAGGAAGATAATTTGTCAAAGTAATTTAGTTTTGATCTTTACCTTGATGTAATATGCACACTTATATACTTACACACTTAGGGTTCTAAAACAAAGATTCTTATTCCTTAAAAAAAATATATAAAAGATAAACAAATCTAATTATTGATTAGCTAGGTGCTTTGGCCTAAGAAAACCTTAGTATTTATGCGAAAGATGATTTGATAAGTTTGAGAAAAAATTTATATAAAAATCCTCTGATTAAGCTGGGAATTTGTGCCTAATAAAGCATAAGTATTCACGCCTAAAAGGGTTCATATAATAAAATCCTTAGTTTTGTGGCCTTGTTTGCTCGAGTCCTTAAGTCCTTGGGGTGTTTTCTCACCCGGTGCCCTAAGACCGTTTGGTTTGGAAGTCATCGATTAAAGGCTCATTACATGGGCAGATTAGAAAGCCTAATAGAACTAAGGAATAATACCACAAAAAATATATATAAATAAATAAGGCATAAGAGTTAGAGTTAATGAACCCTTAGTCAAAATTTTCACGGTCACAAGGTGCATATGACTTAGGGTAAAGTAATAAAGTAAATGAGAAGTACAATTTGACTCCTTACTTTGATTGATAACAATTTTTTAATAGAGACTAAGTTTAGGAATGAAAAATTCAGTTTTCCTATAACTTATAGATTACTTAAATCTTACAATTATATTTCAAATATTTTTCTCTTTCAAAATGCTTTTCAAAAATACTAACTCTTTGTTTCTCTTTCTTTATGGATTTTGTGGGTGTAATCCACTGAAAACCCTCACGAGACGAAACTCGTCCTCTAGGGGAAACCTAGAGGTTTAACTGCTTGTTGCGTATGCTCAGTGCAATCGAGTGACCTGCGAAAGTGGTTTAATAATCCTTAATATAGTTTAGTTGTTTGCTCGAGGACGAGCAAAAGATAGGTATGGGGGTGTGATTGGTCACTAATATTGCACATTCATTATCATATTCTCATACTTATTATAGAATAAACTCTACTTTTCCTAATTAAATGTTTGATTTATTTGCAGGCCCGTTCCTAAAGGAGAGTGAAGAGAAATGAGCCCAAAAGCCCATCAAATTCTGAATTAAATCAGAATAAATTCGAATCAGGGAATCATGGCAGATCTTGGCAAATTAGAGAGGTTGAAAATCAGTTGAAACAAATCCCTACAAATCGATTCGGTGAAGCCAAGGATCAAAGGCCATTTCATCAAAATCTCGGACTTAAACTGCAAATCCAGCTGAAGATAAATACAAATCGAGAAGCCGGGGAGCACCACCAACAGGGTGTTGCCACCTGGTTATACCCTGGCCGCGGAAACATGACCAAAGCCGCGTTTTCGTGGCTTTGTTAGGGAGTGAGGGGGAGCGTTTGCTCCCCTATCTTCTCACACCTCTCCCCTCTGGGTTTTGGCTATAAAAGGCAGGATTTTCACTGAAAAATGCAAATGACCATGTAGAGATAAGATTTAGTCCAGTTTTTCATTCTTTGTAGTGTAGGTTTTATTTTCTTTTATGTAATTTTAATTTCTTTATAAGCTTAGGTTAGATTGAGATTCATGTAAGTAAGAGAGAGAGAGGCTTATGTTGAGAGTGACACGATGTACCTCCTCCTTTCTTCCATCGTTTCTGCAAGCAGTAAAAGGTAACTTTTTTTTATGTTCATCTTTACTTTTGTTTCCTTCTTCTTTCTACTTTCTCTTTTGGTTATGATAAGCATTCAAGTGAATCTAGTAGCATCAGTATAACAATGTTTGTGTGAGTGCCAACGATATTTCATGATGATGTTCTCCTCCTCAAGACTCCATATCATTTCATTCTTATTCGTCTTGATGATGTAACGCGAATGGGGACTGAGCTCGATCTTATGGCTTATGCGTTGAACGCCTCCGAAGTAAGGTAGAACATGCAAGGGTTCCAGGTAAGTCATCAACCAAAGGAGATAAGTATTTCTTTAATCTTTTCTTTTTTTTCTTTTATTTCTTTAGTTTAGATCATCAACACAAACAACACCCACTTCTTTTATCACTCCTTGTCCATTTCTTTGTACATATCCAATTCTGGTTTCTCCATCTTCCCAATCTCTCACTTTCAGCCTAACTGCACTGTAATTTATTTTTCTTTTCTTTTTAAGAAACTAAAGAAGAACTTTAACCATTAATGGTAGCATAAAAGAGAACTTACTAAAAAACCTTCCATCGCTAGTCTCTCTTTGTGGATCATGACCCGCATAGCCACTTGCTATTGCGGTAGTATTGAGCACCTTTCACTTTCTATCTTAAAGTTCTGAAATTCTGTATTTTTATGTGCAGGTAAAATCTCAATCATAAACAGAATTTTATTAAGATAAATGTGAAAATGTGATAAAAAATATGTAATTATAAACATTAATCAATTAAGCTCTGAGATATTAGATATTTAATTACTCTTTCACGTTCGAATCTAGATACCCGCATATCTGGATTCGAATGAATTTTGCTAGGATGCGGGCCTAGTATGGATCAAAAGTGGTATAAGACATTGGGAAGAGAGAGTGACGAAAATATCAGATAAATCAGACTTAGTTTAAAACGTGATGGCACCAATAAGCTATCAGTAGAAAAATGAATTATTTTAGGAAGATGATAGACTGGATGCTCTCTCTAAAGAAATTTTCACACTAAGTCATTATTATTATATTGATTTGGAGATCTTTTCTAACAATTTGACTTATTCATCCTGTTATTCAGATGGGAGATTTAGATATGTCTGGAGTATCATCAGGTAGTGCTAAGCAGGAAAGTTTGAGTTAGATAGCTGCTACTGCAGATTGGGATTTTGGGTCCGGTGAGACAAACTCGGAGGTAATCTTTGCAGGACCCGAGGGTGTTGAAAAATCAATAAATATTCAAGAAGAATAAGAAGATTCAAATTTAATAAGTGATTCTAAGAGTGACATAAGGGGTTCACTGATAGTTGAGATATCAGATGATGCATCTAATATAGGTGAAGAACAAAATGGGAAAATACCCTTTGGAGGGATCGGGTGGCATCCTAGCTAGGCGGAGGACTAAGATATATATGATGGTCACCTTGACGATTGGCCACCCATTCATTTTTGTGGTGTTCTCTAACTGTGAAGTGTCTCTCCATGCTCTCGTCACATTATAGTTGTAGGAATAGGTCACTAGTGTATTCACCACCATTATCTAAATGGAGTACCTTGATCTTTCTTCCTGTGTATTTCTTCATATGCTTCTCTCACTCCATAAACAAATTTAAGACTTTCCTTTGTGTCTCATGTTGTACACCTAACAACGACTTGAGTAAACATCAATACATGGCACAATAATGCATATCTTTAAGTGATGCCATCTTGGTAGGCTCCCAAATATTTGTGTGAACATAATCAAAAATCCCCTCTGTGTTGTCAAATTTACCTTGGTCTTCTTTCTAATGACGTAGTGTTCATAAAACTCTAATTTGCAGGTCTTGACACCCTTCAACAATCCTTTCTTTGCATGAGCATGCAAATTCTTACCACTTGTGATGTCCTAACCTCACATGTCATAGCCTGGTTGAATCATCATCTGAAACAATTGAAGTTGTCAATTGCCCTCTAATAGTATTACCCTTCAAGTAATAGAGGTTATTGCGCCTGACACCCTTCAACACAACCATAGAGCATTTTAGCATCTTGAGAACTTTATCTCTACCAAAAAACTCTAAACCCTGTGACTCCAAAGTTCCAATTGAGATAAGTTCTTCTTCTTCTGAGGAACATATCTCACATCTTTTAGCTCCCTCACCATCCCATCAAACTTCTTACTAAGAACTGTACCTACTCATCCATGTTGCAAGTAGAGTCGTCACTCATCTGCACCAAACTACCATCTAGCTTCTCAAAACTAGCGAACCAATTCTGCTTGGGCAAACATGATATGTAGCGCCCATTCCACTCAGAGACATCTGAGTAACAAACTTTAGGAATAACGATAGTAAGTGAAATAACAGATGAGTCAGAATTTAAACTATCCACCTGTGAACTCTTTACCTGTGGGACATTTGCTTCCAGCCTTGACTCTTTCTTGTTCTTGAGTTTTGGACAATCAATTTTTCCAGTGTCCTTCTTCTTTGCAGAAAGCACACTAGTTTTTCTTCAAATCGGTCTTGAACTTCGATCTCTAACTATCGTCTTTACTTTTCCGATTGGAACTCCTTCCTCTTACAGTCAGCGCCTCTGCTGATGTACTATTAGAGGACTCTTGTCCTTCCATCTCAGTTTATGATTTAGAAGAGCAGTTGCTACTTCATTACAGCTAAAGGATTGCTTACCATTGATAAGGGTGAGAACAAAGGTTTCATAATCATCATCCGGAAGAAAGATCAATAGGATCAATGCCTTGTCATTGTTTTTGATCACTTCATCCATATTAGTTAGGTCTGCAAGAAGCTTCGTGTAGTTGTTCATGTGCTCGTCGCTAAAAGTCCCCTTCTTCAACTGAAAGCGGTAAAGCCTCGTCTTGAGATGCAAATGGTTCTCGATACTTTTCGTCAAATATTTGCTCATTAGGACCTCTCAACTCTTTCTTGTGAAAGTTTCTGTCATCACATGACATTTCAAATCTTGTGTCAAACAAGATCTGATGACGCACACAGCTGTCCGGTTCATCTTGTCCCAATCTTTCTCCGAGATCTCTTCTGTTTTCTTGTTATATAGAAGAGCATCTTCTAAGTTTGATGCGACCAGTGCATCCATCATCTCATATCTCTACATATCTATAAACAATATAGATGCCTAAAACTATCTTTTTCACATATATTTGCTTGCATATTTGATCAAGATCTACACGCTCAGCAACAGCCATTGTTCTCAACAAAGAAAAGTTATAAAAGATGAACAAAAGGAAAAACAGAAAGAAAAAAAATGTACTTACAATGCACATGACAATTAATTAAAAAAGTAGCGAAACTCAGATTGGACAAGAATCTCGATTTTTACTGAATTGCTCGCCATAAAAAAAAGTGAAACACTTTTTCTTTACCATGTGTTCTAGCTCCTTACCATGACATGATGATTCACCTCGCTTTTTGCTTTCCTTCCGATTCCACCCAAATAAAATCACAGAATCATCATGATTTAGATGCTTTGCTAAAAGTTGCACCTTTCAGTCACACATTTCAAATGAATTAAGCAACATAACTATAATCCATGTCTTGATTTTATTTACTAATGGAAAACAAGGTAAAGAATCAAGCACAACAAACATCAATTATGAATTGTTATATGAAGAAAGGAGATTACTACTCATGATAAATAAATAACTACAGTTTCTTTAACAAAAAACTGTTTTCTTTGTCAAATTTGAGACAAAGGATTTATTAATGTTTTTATGGATTTTGTGTTATGTAAATTATTGCTTTTTTTATACATGGGATGAGCTTTGGAGTAAATCAAACATAATTGTGAATCTAGAAAAAAAACTCTAAAATCTCTTTTAAAATCCTTGTGCGTTAAGTTGAATTTTGATGATATATTAAGGGTTTTAATGGTTGAGGGGGGAAATTATTATAGCAGGTTTTTTCATTACTCTCAAACTTGATGTTAAGACCAGAGATGTTATTCCAGTTGGGGAATTAAGAAGAATGAAAGAGGGTCTCAACATGGTGTTTTTAAGATCCGGCGATCATTTATTGTTATTCAAATAGTTTGAATGAACTCTTTGAAAATGTGGACCGGTAGGCAGTGGTAAAATCATTACTAGTTATAAACAGCTTGAAAATTATTCTTCTAACATTATTTATTTAAGTATTAGAGCAATTCTCTAAATGTCAAGTCTTCCGGATCTATTGAAAAAAAAAACAAGGTATGTGATAGGTTCGATATCTTAAATAGCTTAAATAATTATACACATGTTGCATTGTTCCTAAGCACCGATACTGGAGTGGGATTCTTCTTGTTGTTATTTTTATGTAGATTTAAAATTGATGTACTTTGTTCTATATAAATTTATATCCTTCTCCATCTACTCTAGGAACAAAGTGCTTTTGAATCTGTATCAAAGAGTATGAAGTTAACAAAATCGTGACTTAATCTGTCTCATGGACGTTGTAAGGGGATGTAGATGCCGGTATGTGCATCGGCATTTCAAAGAACCAAATCTTTGGTTAGGTCCTCTCGTCTTCTATCTATCTAATCAGGCATCAAGCCCCTTCCAATCACAGTCATCAAGAATACTCTTCGCCGTCCCCTCTCTCTCTTCCATAACAAGTGAAGCGATAGCAGTAGATGAGAATCACAAAATGAAATGAATTGTGTCCTTCAACGTCCCTACAGCGTCTCCCTCTCTTAAGTACATAAAATGTAACACCCCGCTCCCAGAATACGTACTTAGTTGCGTATTTAGATTTTTCGATAGTATTTTTCGATTTACTGCCTGTATTTGTTTTGTATTATGAATATTTATATGATCGTTTTGTCTTGGATCTGGATTCACGGACTCAGAATCAGCCCTAGTCTGAACCGAGAACCCGATCCTAGTGAATTGCTCGATTGGTCTTTCTAGTATTTAGATTTGACTGATTTCAGTTTAAACATCATTTTCTAATATTTTAGATTTTTTATGATTTTCTGAAATTTTCCTGAATTAAATTGAAAATCTTCAAAACCGGTGTCGACCAATGCCGCTGACCGATTCCTGCATTTTTAATTTACAAATGGAGTTAAATTTTGAGAAACCGCTTTCCCATATTTTCTTAGAATAATATTTTCTATCTTAATATATTTTTTGGGAATTTTCAGAATTTATCAGATTTCTGCCAGATTGGGTGTCGACCGATATTGGCGGCCGATTTCAGGATTTTTAATTTAAAAACTATAAAGAATTTCTTGAAATGGATTTCACCATGATTCTTAGAATAATATTCTTGATTTTTGAGAATTTTTACGGGTCGTTCCGAGATACTTGATTTTCGGACGATTTCGGTATTTTTCCGAAAGTTTTCCGCATCCGCAACCGAATCCCGGGAATCTGCTACTCTAATTATTTTCACTTTTTCTTTCAAGAAAATATCTTCCTCTTTTCATTTTCTTTTCCTTTTCCATTTTCTTTCCTTCCTTTTCCTTCCACCAAATTCTCCAAACTTCTCCATTCTTCCATTATCTTCTACATTCTTCCTCCAAAAATATCTCCTTTCCTCCAAAAATATCTTCTCTAAAATATCTCAAACTCCTCTCCCATCACCATGGCCGGCCAAAGAGCCACCTAACCCCTCTATTTTATAAAAAACCCCCTCTCTAAACACTTTTTACATTACCTTCACAAATCCAATTCCTATATAAACCTTTCCTTCATCTTTCCACTTCATTTTTCTCTTCACCAACACCTTAACCACCACCAACTCCTCCTTCATCTCCACCACAACAACAACCACTACAACTTCTCCAACTCCTTACCTTCATCTTCTTCCTCCTCCATCTCCATGTAAACCACTACAAACTCCAACAACTCCACCAAAGCCTCCACCTTCTCCTTTACCTTCTCCAAAAATACCACCACCATCAAAACCCTCCACAAAACCACCACCCCATCACCACATCAAGAGCCGTCCACCTCCTTTGGATTGGGGCCGAGCTCTTCTTCATCGGCCATATCTCCGATGATTATTCTGGTAATCGTTTACGATTATTCCGGTAATCATTTCGGTAACAACTTCAAACGACAACACCAACGTCACCACCACCATCTTCACTTCCACCATCAATTTCACCATCACCCCACCACCATAACCTAGGCCGGCCACCCTCCTTGGATTGGGGCCGAGCTCTTCTTCGTCGGCAACATCTCCGGTGATTATTCCGGTAATCGATCACGATTATTCTGGTAATCATTCCGGCGACAATTTCACCACCTTCCACAAATTCCATCACCACCACTAAGAAGCTTCCCTCTTCACCACCATTTTTACTTTCACCACCATAACACCACCTCCATCTCCACTACTTCAACCTCCAAACATCACCTTCATCATCACCTCATTTTACATTACTCCACCAAAATCCATCTTCTTCACCAAAGAAACACCACCACCCCGAAATCACCTTTCCCTTTCTCTCTTCCTCTCTGTTGATTGCTGACGCGGATCTTCACCCTGCGTCCAGACAATTCCTTAACGCCATCCGCGCATTCCTGTATTGACACGGCACGGAGCCCATGCCCGCGTCTGTGTTCCTCTTGTATTAACGCGACGCAGAACCCACGTCCGCGTCCGCGTTCTCCTCGCGTCCTGACTTGAACGCGGGTCTCGAACCTCGCGTTTGTGGCATCTATGCGACGCGAATCCCACGTCTGCTATTCCCGCGTCTGCCATTCTTGCGACACTAATTTCGCGTCTGCTACTCCCGCGTCTGCGACCCCCGCGTCTCACTCTCAAAACCCGTGTCTCCCTGTGCACTCTCTCTTTCTCTCTCCTCTTCACTTTCTTTCTAACGCGTGCGCGAGTTCCATGGATTTCGGACTTTTCGGCATTTTCGGTGATTAGGCGAGTGTCCTCGCCTCCATTTGGGTTTCCCCACTTTGTCGGTCGACATGTATTTTATTCCATGTTTAATGTATTTTGTATTGGGCTGGGTCCCTGTATTTGTGTATGGCCGAGTGCCAATGACTGGACATGTATTGCTCTGTGACGAATGCTTGTATTTAGGGTAGTTTCATTCTTGTACATATACCATACCTGTGATGTATTGTACTGCTTTATACTATGCGTGGCCGACCCTTCGTGGTCGTTGGACTCTGGGTTTCTGCCCACTCCTAGGATGGCTAGTAGCCACCAAGAGTGCACTTAAACCCCGAGCGTACTTGGCCTCCGGACCCTTCAGCCTTCGGTCCCTCACTATCTCGAAAGAGACGTGATTGGGACCGTCAGGTTTCTCTGGACCCTTCAGCATTCGGTCTCTCACTATCTCAAAAGAGACGTGATTGGGACCGTCAGGTTTCTCTAGACCCTTCAGCCTCCGGTCTCTCACTATCTCGAGAGAGACGTGATTGGGACCGTCAGGTTTCTCAGCTCCGCCTGGTTATCATGACCAGCGTTCAGCGCTTTGCCACTAGATTCGTCTAGGCGAGATGCTGCCAGATTTTCTACTCGCACCTTAAGCCGAGTTGTCCCGGTAACCTTGCCAGACGCTCCAGTGTTAAATACTGTTTGCTGTCTGTACCTCCAGCTTGCTCAGCTCCGCTTGGTTGTGCTCAGCTACTACTATATCACATGCCATGTATTTACTTGATATGTTAACATTTGCCATGCTATTACTTCATACCTGTCATTTACATGCTACTATTTAATACCTGTTTGGATCACCTTGCAACTAATGTGTTATCACCTGACACCAGACCTACTACTTGGTAAGGCCCCTTGTTATAACATGACTTGCCACCGGACTAATATCAAACTCTTGACTTGATTGGTCACCTGCCAAATATCATCCTCCTGTCATGCTATCACTTGACACCCGGCATGATATACTTGACCTGTGATTATCTCATTTACGGGAATACTACACTTGTTATCCTGCAATACATGCAGTGACTTGAATCTTGTACTTGTTATCCTGTATTATATATACAGTGACCTGAATCTATAGTACTCATGTGCTCCTGAATTCCTGATCATGTCTTGTACCTACTATTCCCGTAAATTTGATTACTACCTAATAAACCATAAAACTGGACAACTTACATTGGGTCGGGGGAAACTTGCGGCTATCAATATATGCTCGTGTTTACAGTGGTATTAGGCATGTTGTGCAACTAAAACTTTCGGTCTGACCTGTGGGCCTCCAGGCGACCGAGGGGAGTGCTGGCTCCCTCCTTCCTGGTACCATCTTGATAAGGGCATCCTATAAGACCCTCCTGATCGCCTTGCGGCAGGTTCCGTCCACCAAGCAACGGAACAATCTTGGGCCGTGGTCCCGGGTATGTACGTGACACACTGTAAACATTGTTCGTTAATACCCCCGTTGGTTTCCACTAACAATCTTGCTTTACTCAGATGTGGATATATGTGTGTTGGGACGCTAGTTCACATATCTAGACATCAGGGTAAGACGAGTAATAATAATAATAATAAAAGATGCCAGCCATGGATCCGTTGTATGCTTTGCCGAGTTTGCTTCCATCGGGTTTTACATTGGATTTCCGGTTTTATGATTATTATCATATTCGCTGCTCATACCCTGCTTTATTCCTTGTGTTCCATTCCATCAGTCTCATGTTCCTATCTTACCATACCATGAGTACTTCCTGCTTGATATCACTTGTTATATATCTACCTGCCTATACATGCTTATGCTCACGACACGGTTTTCAATGCATGATTATGATTCGGTTTTATCGATACACTTGTACTTATCTCAGCACGCCATCTGGCTTTTGTATCACCACTCGCCTGGGGAGTTCTATCTGACTCCCCTGGATTCTCATGTCCAGGTCATGGAGCTTGGAGCGTGTGGATTCCCCCAGTTGTTAATCAGAGTGGCGCAGCGGTAGCATGGATCTCCAGCAGACCATCTGAAGCTCTATCCTTCCAGGCCCCCTGTGTGCCTCTCGAGTTTTCCTTTTGTAAACTCGTGAGTGCCTTTTGTACTGTTCATACTTGTACATCCTTTGTATTCTCGCATTTGCGCCATGTTGGTGATGTAATATTATTGTAATATTTTGTCACCTCTGGTGATAACTTTGTAATTGTACTCATATGTTGGAATGTATAATGCACCACTTGCTTCTGTACTCTGATTCTTGCCTGTACTGATGCTTAGCGTATATACGTGAGGGTATTTCTGACCTGCGTATATACGTCGCAGTAACGTCCCCGTACCCGCCGGATCGGGGCGTTACATAAAAGCTATAGGTGAGCCACCAGTGAACACAAAATTGAGAGAGACAAAATGAAGCTGAATGAATTCTCTTCGTATGTCTACACTACAGGTAGAAGTCTAGACAGCCACTGAAGCAATGCCGAAGAGAAGCCCGGCTATCAGCCCCCCAATGGTCTTCCTCATAGATGCTGCACCACTCTGCATTAAAGAAAATGGAAGCATCAGATGAGGAACAAGTCCAGTGCACACATGATTTAATCCAAGGTACATGAAGCAGAAAATCTGATTTGATTTCTCTTACTAGAAAAATTCACCAAAATAGACAACAGTGCCACAAACATCTTCAAAGAAAGTGCAACAGGCATGTGTTTTCCTCGTTTTCCAAGTATTAAACTTACGATATATTTCTTAAATGGTTCATGTTGTTTATTACTTCCAGAGATAAGTTTCATCGATAAGGTCATGTACTTTGCACTAAAAGGATTTGCAACCAAATCTAAATTGTAAACTCGGCAGCTTAATTTGTTTTACAAGAAGTTTTCTTCCCTTCGCGCCTACAATCTTAGACCTTTCTTAACACAAGAGTAACACATGAGCCTCCAAATGGTTATTCATTTTTTGTTAATGGTGAAGGCCATAATCTAAGGAGACCTACTAGGAACACTTTACCTTATATTACTAGGAACACTTTACCTTATATATATATATATATTATATATATATATATATAATATATATATATATATATATATATAAGGTAAAGTGTTCCTAGTAATAAAAGGTAAAGTGTTCCTAGTAGGTCTCCTTAGATTACAATCTAAGGAGGAGGCTTAAAATCCTAACATTTTGATTTTTCTTTACAATCCGACTGCACATTATCATCTTCATGTTCTAAGATATGCACATATAAAAAATCAAATGATTTGAATTTCGTTTACTTACTGATCTAGTCGTTCCATTTTGTTCTACTTTTAAAAAACCGTTAATATTTGAACTCAAAGAAAATAGAGTAAACGAACCCGAAATCACTTGATTTTTTATATGTGTACATCTTAGGACATGAAGTTGATAATGTGCGGTCGGATCGTGAAATTATTTTTGAGATGTTGGAGTTTTAAGACTCCTCCTTAGATTGTAGTCTAAGGAGACCTATTAGGAACACTTTACCCTATATATATATATATATATATATATATATATATATATATATATATATATATATATATATATATATATATATATATATATATATATATAGGGGTTACTGTACCTCAGCCGACGGCTGAGAGAGTTTCTCAGCCCGCGGTGACATGGCTGAATATATGCCACAGATCGGCCGCAGAGTGTAGGCGCCAAAAAAAACAAAAAAATCCCGCCTAAACATTCGTGAATCAAAATGACAAAAATACCCCTTTTTAACTTCTAAACTGCCATAAACTCATCCACAAAAAAAATTTACCTAAAATAATTTTCAGTTGAATATATCTACAGTTATAAAATTCGTAATTCTACTACATCGAAAATATAATAGAAAAAATTTGGATCAACATAATGTGAAATAAACAGAAGCATTGAAAAGTAAAAAAAAACATGTTTGAAACATAAAAAAAAAAATTTCACATGCCTTCTGTAACAAAATTATCACCGTTTTACAAATTTCGCGATCATAGTCGCACTCATAGTATAATAAAACTTTCAATCATTGCGACTATAGTCGCAGACTTAATACAAAATAACTTTCAATTTTAAATGACGATCGCGACACTAGTCGCAGTCATAATATAACAAAAACTTTTTTATATCAAGTATGCGACCATAGTCGCATTTCTTATTCACATAAAAAAAAACAGACGAAAACATGTTATCGTACAGCACTGCGACCTCCTTCAGCACTGCGTCCAAAGTCGCAATCTTATAAAAGATTTTTTATAATTTACAAGGTAGTTTAGCCATGCGACCCTGAGATCAGTTCGCGTATATCACATCTTATACAAATACTATATTAATTACACTGAATTTAATGAAGTAATTAATAATCTATCTACCGTGATACAACAACAGTCTAGAAAAAGAGATGCGCTAATGTTAATCACGATAAAGGAAAGATGTGCACCATACGTAATCTAAAGATATAGACAAAAACATTCTATAACAAGTTTATTTGTACTTCACGTAGTAAACCTCTGGAAAAAAGGAACTCTTCGGATTCTTCAGCCATAACTCGTCAATTAAATATTTAACCATACTCAACCGTCACCTATAACAATTATTATTACTATTCATGTTCTTTCACATTATTCACCTTTATATAGTGCTTGTAACAAATATATTATCTCATATCTAAAAACTATATTTTTTTGCTCTTCCTTTTCAATTTGATTTCAAAAACTTCTAGAAAAACAATTCATTCTTGAATCATGTCTTCCCCATCTTCTTCCTCCGAATACTCAGAATTCAACTTCATTCAATCCCCCACCGGTCCTCTTTCTTTAGGGTATTCTAGTGAATCTGATACCAGTCTGGACTTACTTCACTCCTTTTGACTATCTCACTACATAAAATAATATTTTAACTGATCCTCCTATTCATGAGGATGATGAAGTTTTCATGTGGGTTAGTAAGGAGGACATTATTTCTCTGCCACTTGACGAAGACATGCTTGATGAAAGCATGTCCTCTGATGCTATAGGCTCGCTTTCTCGCAACAGATCGGACGAAGCTTGATAGAGACGATCCATTCTGGGAGTTTATCGATGAACCAAAAAACCTCGACAACAGGAAGATGAGAAAATAAGTGATGAACAGGAAGACCAGGAGAATGAAGACGACGAATCTGCTTATGATGGTGATAATGACGAGGATTAGGATTTCCTGATCTTTTGATATTCAACGTTATTTTGTCTTCTCTTAAAAGCTTTTAATGCTCTTTTTTGTAAGGTCTCTTTCTGCCATATTATGTTATAAATAAAATTTACTTCTATCTGTAAAATAACCTTTCACATTTTTAATACATATAAATTATACCGTATAGGTATTAATTCTGCATCTGATCTGCGATAATGGTCGCAATACTCATATAATAATTACATATGAAACTGCGACCACGGTCGCTGTCCAGTCATAAACCGTTTGATCGTTTTGCATTCAATAAAGTTATAAACAACTACCATGGTCGCAGTCTAAAAAATAAATTATATAAACAGATAATACTGTGAACATCATCGCAATCCTCTCAAATTAGTATATTTCGCTGTATATCACAAATTAGAAAATTGCGACAGCTGTTCTTAACACTGCGACCATAATAATTACATATGAAACTGCGACCACGGTCGCTGTCCAGTCATAAACCGTTTGATCGTTTTGCATTCAATAAAGTTATAAACAGCTACCATGATCGCAGTCCAAAAATAAATTATATAAACAGATAATACTGCGAACATCATCGCAATCCTCTCAAATCAGTATATTTCCCTGTATATCACAAATTAGAAAATTGCGACTGCTGTTCTTAAATACTGCGACCATAGTCGCAGTCCTACTTGGCATGCAATAAGTTATAATGAAGATCAAACATATAAAACAGTACGTAAACTGTGACTATAGTATCAGTCCTTAGACGCCGTTATTACATTTAACTTAACAAAAAAAATCATCCAAAAAAAATGCTCTCGTTAGTACTGCGACCATAGTCGCAGTCCTTGATCGCATGCTATATGTAAAAACCAATTTAATAATTCATATACAGATCAGACAACAGTCACAATGAAGAACAAAATATATAAAAAATACATAAACTGCGATTATACTATCAGTTATTAGTCACCGTTATTATATTTAACCAAACAAAAAAATTGTCCACGACTTGCTCTCGTTAAGCACTGCGATCATAGTCGCAGTCCTTGTCCGAATTCAATATGTAAAAAATATAAAAATTTATACATTACATTCGAAAAAAAGTAAACTGCGACTATATTAAAAAATCATTAAAGTTCAAATCAGATAACAAAAAAATAATAAAGAAGCATTCAAATTAGTTTCGTGATTTGATAAAAAAATGTTGGCAGTTTGGTCGCAGTTAAAAAAGATAATTGTGACAAAAATTGAGTAACGTCAGAAAATATAAAATATAATAAACTATACAGATCCACTGTCTTTTACCGCAGGGGTATTTAGTAATTTCAACTATTTCGATAGGCGCGGCGTCCTTTCTAGTGTGGCTAATAATGTGCCACGTCACCGCAGATTGAGAGGGTCTCTCAGCCGTCGGCTGATATACATTTTTCTCATATATATATATATATATATATATATAAATATATATATATATATATATATATATATATATATATATATATATATATATATATATATATATATATATATATATATATATATATATAGAGTGGTCTTCGTGGGTGAGAAACTTTCTCACATGAAGACCGTGAGAAAACTATATATGAGCTATTATGTGGATGATCCGAACCGTTCATCGTGATCTATATACTTTATTTAGACTATCAATTAAAAATCACGCGAGTCCGAGCCTTTTTATCCATACAACAAGTGGTTACAAAACATGTTATATCTCCGTAGAATAAAGATGTCACTTGATGCATCAGTAAAAAAAGTTGGAATCGCGTAATTTTTTATTGGTAGTCTAATTAGAGTATGTAGATCAAGATGAACGATTCGGATTATCCATAAAATCTCTCTTATATGGTTTTCTCACGAAGCTTATTATGAGAAAGTTTCTCATTTGAAAATTTTCCTATATATATATATATATCACACTTGTATAGAGAAAAGTATATGTTGAAGGTGTAAGAAAGTTTTAGGAAGGGAAAGAAAAGTTCCAAATGAATTCTTTTGGAGCCTCACTTATTATTGTGGAAATCATAAAAGATATATTAGGTTATGTTCTTTTGAAAAATAAACTTCATAGGAATTTGCATTTAAAAACCATACTAACAGGTCACTGCAGCATTAGGAAATATCCCAACCGTTCCAGCATAGCAAATTTTTTGTTTTTCATTTTTTAAGAGGTCCTCTGAATATTGGGTTGCTAACTAAATTTTGAGTTGATACCCAGCTGCAATGTGCAGGAAAAAAGACCTGCAGCGCGGGTCGAGACTTTATTGTACGCTCATAGAAGGCTAGACTCAATAAGAATAAAAGACCTCCGAACGCGAAGGATAAGATAAGATAATCTTGATTTGAAATTCAAATCAAGATTGACCTGGATCTTATTAGTTGTTAGATTACAACTCTATCTCCTATGATCATGTTGGTTGGAGATGAGAATTACGACTCTATCTCCTAACCACTATATAAACCCATGAGGACTTAAATGTGAGTCGAAGAAGTTTTTTTTCCACTAAAGAGTAAGAGGGTCGACCGAGGCAGGGGCAAATGGCTTGTGCACATTTCTCTGCACGTCGGTTGACCAACGGTCAACCGAGCCATGCTTCAGTCGTCCGGCCGGTCGACCGCCAGCAACCCAGAAACCAGATTTATAGGGTTAAAAAATAGGACTTGAAAACACCTATAAATTTCAATAAAATCTCATAAATTTCAAAAAAATTAAGTTTATGTAAGTACTTTGAAGTACAAACATGTATGATCAAAAATCAACACATATTACAAACAATTGAACAATTTTTGAGGTAAGAAAATTAAGGCTTTAAAAAAAATTGTATTTTCCAAAAATCAACTTTCAGATGGAAAACCGATTTTTCTACAACTTATATAAATACAAAAACAAGATATTAAAACACCTCAAAGTATAGTGTGTATGGAATGAATCCAATACACATAGTAAATAATATATCCTTATTTTTGACAATCGATACAAAATATGTTTTGATAAAAGAAAACTTAAAACAATGAACTAGAAACATCAAAATAAGTTTTTCTAAACATATTTGAACCATCAATGTATATGGATGAAATCCAATATACATATAAACCATATAAAACTTCTTTGGATGAAATCTATTCATGAAACTAAAAGATGTATACTTTATATATTAAAGACTTAAAATCATATATATCATAAATCAAAACACATAAAAATAAGTTTTTCTAAACAATAAAGTTATAATATGTATAGTTAAAATTCAACACATATATAAATCATGAAACTTATCTATGTAGATATAAAAATGTAATTTAAACTATTAAAAGAAAACGATTAAACCAAAAACCAAACTATAAACTTGTGTGTGTGAACTTAAGCAACTCAAATCTAAATTATCCTTAAACAATATCTAAACTAAACAAACCTAGAGGACTATAGTTGAGGCACGATCGAAAGAACGATGACCCCATCTTGAGTACTTGATGCGATCTTGACGCGCGAGTTCTTGAATCAACGCGTGCTACCTTCGAATCTTTGACTTCAAGTCTATTGTAGAAGCTAAACACTAATAATGATCTTGATTGAATATCTGAAACTTTATAAATAAAAGATTATTAGAACTATAACTTTATAAGTTAGTCATCATCAAAACTAGAGTGAAAGGCCTTCGAGCCAATAGTCTCCCCTTTTTGATGATGACAAAACTTATAAGATTATATATACATGGATTAAAGATAAGCTTCATAGAACCTCCCCCTTAACTTATGCATAGCAATAAACATATATATATTCAATAAAAGCGCATGATACCAATCATAATAATCATTTAGATATGCAATATTAGATCTAGATACTAAAAGTATACAAAATAAACTCTTGATACCAATTTCAAATGAGTATGCAATATAAACTCTTGATACTAATGCTCTTGATACCAATTGAACAATTGAAAATGTGCAATACAAATTGAAATTATGATATCAAATGAATATAAATGTATATGCAATATGGGCTCTTGATACTAATAACCAATATAAACTCTTGATACCAATAAACAATCCAATAGAATGGATATGCATACAAACTTTAGATATCAAAATTAAAACATGATATCATAACACAATATATGCATAAAACTAGAACATGCATATATAAACACTCTCAAATCATTCTCCCCCCTTTTGTCACTCATCAAAAATACGGGTAAAGAAAAATAAGATAAATGCATATGCGATATGAATGTATGAAGAGGAGAGATTATAAGGAACTCCCCCTGCACACATGCATTACATGAAGAAAAAATGACAAAACCCTAACATATATAAGTAAAATATATAATATATAGATGGAGATGTTAAGCTCCTCCTACGCACATGTACCATATAAAGAAAAGATATCAAGCTTTTCTCTATATACTACACTCATCATGAATCTATATATTGAGGAGATGTTAAGCTCCCATTGCATATAAGTAATACATGTCAAAACAAATTTTGAAAACTAATTAAAATAAATTTTGATACTAATAGAAACTAAAAACATATGTCAATGAAAAATATTTTGATACAAAAAAAATTACCAAGTGAATGGCACCATTGATATCACATAAAAAAGTTATACCAATTTAAAGTTAATAATCCATAATATCAATTGTAAACGTTTTCAATATAAACACCAATTTCGTAATATAGATACCAATTGTAAACAATTGATAGCAATATGAAAAATATAAACAATTTTTAAAACAAAATATTTTCTTAAAAAGAGTGGGAGTAAGATACCAATTATAAATATATGAAATACCAATTGAATGTAAAATCAAGAATTTTTCCCTTTTTTTAAAATACCAATAAAATCAATGCGTAAGCTTGTAAAAGATACCAATTAACATTTAGAACTAAATCAAGCTTAGCATAAAATAATTTGTGCTATAAAACATATATGTATATATATTTTTAATTTAGCACAACAATCATATATGTGTGTGTATATATATATATATATATATATATATATATATATATATATATATATATATATATATATATATATATATATATATATAATATATATATATATATATATATATATATATATATATATATATATATATATATATATATATATATATATGATCAGAGCAATTGAGATATGATGCATAGATATATAAGAAAACATTAGTATAAAAAAATCAATTTTCATGATAATCAGTGTATAACTTATAATTGTCCAAAGGTTATAATCACCGGTTTTGTGTTTTGATGATAACAAAATATATGTAGTTATTTAGTTCTAATCAAGTTCAAGTATTTTAATTGTGTTTCAGGGTTCAAGCAGATCTAACAGGTTTTTTCTCTAAAGGAATGTGTTGATGGCTCAAGGGTACTCAAGTATGGGATTGAAGCTCAAAGCATTCAACGTCGCTATCAGAAAAGCCCGCTTGAAGATTCTTGTAGGCGCTTTAAACCTTGTAAGAACATAGTTTGTTAAAGAGTAGAATATACATTTGATGCTCAAATATATGCACACACAAAATGCACATTTTCGAAAGATCAGTTTATTTTGTATTGGTATTTTGACATGTTTAGTCTTGACACATGTTCCACTTTTTTTTAATATTTTTATTGAAGTTTAGAACTTGTATCTCCTTCTATGAATGTTTTTCCCCTTTCAAAACCCATACAAGATTTTAAATTTTTTTTATTTTCAAAACAGATTTTGGTTCTGGTTTTGGCCTAGGTCAGTCGACCGAGTTGTCGGCCATGCCTACTACAGGACAGAACGGTCGACCGTCCGGTCGACTGAACGTCTGGCAGTGGAGTGGACATGTTTGTGCACGTTCACGGTCGACCGACAGATCGACCGCTCTCCCCTACGGTCGACCGATGAGTCGACCGACTGTCATCAATTTGGTCTCGGTTATAACCGGTTGACTGAGTGGTCGACAGAGAGCCAACGGTCGAATTTTTTAAAAGGGCCGGTTGATCGGCCGATTAACCGACAGACTGCCAGAAAGGCAGTAACAGCCAGATTTCAAATTCTATATTTTATACATGTTTTTAAACGTGATGATTTGAATTCTGAGGGTCAAATTTTTCCGTTTATGACCTTGTAAACTATTCTAAAAGTGTTTTTCTACAGCCTATAGAAGGGCCATTGGGATTGAATTTATACTACAATAAATTCTCTTGAAAATCAAAGTTTTGCTTTTAAAGTGAAAAAGTTTTCAAAATTTTCTTTTGTGCTTTCAATTCCAAAGTTTATAATTGATTATATTCTCTCTATGCTGATTTTCACTCTCACATGCATCTTTGAGCTTCAAATCTACTTTTTACTCTATAGGGGTTTGTAAGAGAGTTGTAAGAGAGTGTTTGTGATCTCTTGATCACCAAGAGCTTGTAATCTCAGTTGGCTTTGTGCTACCTCTAGTGTAGAGGATTGAGTTAGGCAGTTGTATACTCCAAGCGGTTATAATTCCTTATTGTAAGGTCTCTTTGTGGAAGATTCAATGGTGGATAGTGAAATTCTTCACAGTGGTGAAGGCGGGACGTAGAGCAGTGGCTCGAACCTTGAAATAAATCTTTCTTATTTGTGATTGCCTTATTGTTTCTATTTTATTTACTTGTTTATTATTCATTCATTTTTGTCGATCAATACTCATCTCAACAAGAAAGCAATTGAGCACCTCAACTCTTATCTAGAAGAATCACGAGGTGAAGTTCAGAGCCCTTCACGGGGAATTCAGCTTCAATTCTTACTTTGAGTGATTGGTTTGTATCATATATTATAAATTATTTAGAATTTGCATTTGATTAGCTTTATTCTAATTCACCCCCCTCTAGGTATATTTTTAATTGGTATTAGAGTTTTGGTCTCTAGTTTTTTGGCTTAACCACCTTAGAGAGATCCTATTTGCTAATCACTTCATTAACATCTTCATTCTCATCCACTATAGTAAAAATGGCTGAAGGTATTAAGACCCCTCCCAAGTTTGATGGCCTTTACTTTCTCATAATGAAGGTTAAGATGACCGTGTTTTTGCAATCCCTAGGAAGCCGGGTTGCAAAGGCGGTGACTAAACCCTTTAGTGTGCCCATTGGTGATGAGGACACTTGGTCCGACATTACCATCAAGGAATTTGATGCTAATGCAAAGGCATACTATGCGTTACTTCAAGCCTTGAATGACGACGACATAGGTAGGATCATTCATTGCAAATCAGCCTATGAGATTTGGTCACACTTAGTCGTCACTCACGAGGGAATATCACAAGTCAAGAGGGCTAAAATTGATCTCTTGCATTCCCAATATGAGAATTTCACTACGCATGAACATGATTCCATTGATGATGTGGTTATAAAATTTACTAAAATCACTAATGGTCTTACTTTTTTAGGTGATGCCATTGATAATGATCAAAAAGTAAGGAAAGTCGTTCTTGCACTTCCACCCTCGTGGGGAGTCAAGGCAATAACATTGAAGAAGCTAAACGAAAAAAAGAGATGGAGCTCATCGGTCTTATTGGCAACCATAAGACCCATGAGATGGAGAGGAAGGCTAGAGAAGAAACGACACCGTAAAAGAAAAAGACATTGCCTTCAAGTCTATTCCCACCATCTCTGATGATGATAAAGAAGAAGAAAATGATGAAGATCTTTTTCTCGTTGTGAAAAATATAAGGAGGATGTACAACAAGGCCAAGTTCAACAATAGAAGACGATGATAAAGGAAGGAGGACAAGAAATCATTTGTTTTAACTATCGAAAACCTGAACATATCATTACCGAATGTTCAGGAATCAAAAACAAGCCATCTACCTCAAAGAAGCCATATAAGAAGAAAGCTCTCAAAGCTACATTAGAAAGTGAATCCGAAAAGGAGGTGGACACATCAAACGTGTGTTTCATGGCAAATGATAACACACTTAAGATAACCTGTGAACCATCACTTGATGATTGTGAATTAACCATGAATGAATTAGGTGAGGCCTTTGAAGAACTTTCAAATAATTATGATTTTCTTAAGAAAAAATATCTAAAAATGAAAAAGAAAAATGAAACTCTTTAAAATAAAATTATTACTCTTTTTAAAGAAAAGGATGCTTTATCTTCCACTCTCATATCTACAAAAAAAGATTTTGGTGCATACAAGATTTCGTGTAAAGCAAAATTTCCCATAATTAATGAAAATAAAATTTCTATTTTAAAAACTAAAATCAACACTTTGGAAAATATTTTAAAGAAATGTGAGTTTGATAAGGCTAGATTAGAGGCCGTGTTTTTTAAGAAAAATACTTCAAAGAAACATATTCATGCTACACATAAATAAGAACACATTTATATACATAATTCTAAAAATGCCACACACACTTTACATGCTCATCATGCACATCATGCTTTTATATATGGTAGAGTTTATTCATGCACTTATTGTAGCCAAAAGGGTCACTTAGCTAAATTTTATTTTGATCATATAAATGCTTCTAATTATCATATTTAGGTTCGAAGTACTAACGTCATAGGACCTAAGAAAATATGGGTATCAAAATCAACAACTTTATAATTTGATGTTGTTAGTCCAGAGGCCATTCACCTTAGTTTTGATGATGACTAACTTATGAAGGTTAGTTTACTAATGATCTTGTGTTTATATAGTTTCACTTATTGATCAAGATCTCAGTAGGTATTTAGCTTCAACAAAAGAATTTTGGAGCTAACACATGTAGATTCAAGAGCTCGCGCGTCAAGATCGCATCTAGCACTCAGATGGAGTCAAGTTCTTTGGATCGTGTTCGAATAGAGTCAACTTAGAGAAGGAGTTCTACAAGAAGACTTCAGTTTGTGTTTAGTTTAGTTTTTATTTTAGATCTTGTGTAAAGATAGACTATTGTTGATATGCTCAAGTTCACACACACACATACACAAATTCAGTACGGTTGATTTTCGTTTAACCAATTTTTGGATTTCAAATATGCGTATATATGGTTTTCATGAATAGATAGAATCAAAACAAGTTTACATGGTTTATTGTATATTAGATTTCATCTATACACATCTATACTTCATATATTTAGAAAAACTTATTTTTATGATTCTATTTCATATTTTTAGAGCTTTGTACTTAACAAAACTTATCTTTGGATTTAATTTCAAAAACATACATATATCTTTTATATGTGTATTGAATTATATCCATAAGCTCAATGCTTAAAAAGATTTAAATATTTTGTTTTTGTATTTATACAAGTTTGAGAGAAATCAGTTTTCCATTTCAAAGTTTGATTTTTGGAAAATACCAATTTTGTGTTAAAGCTTAATTTCTATATCATAAAAATAGTTCAAATAGTTTGTAATATGTGTTGATTCTTGTCACACATATTTGTTCTTCAAATATTTATAAGAACTTATTTTTTGTGAAATTTTTGAGATTTTATGGGATTTTATAGGTGTTAAAAATACCTAGTTTCAAACCCTATAAATCCTAGCCTGAGCCTGCTGGCGGTTGACCGCCCGGTCGACCGAACCAGAGCTCGGTCGACCAGTTGATCGATCGATGTGTACAAGGACGTGCACAAGGCCTTGCCTATAAGGCCGGTCGACCGGACGGTCGACCGGTAGGCGAGTTTGCCTGGGGCGGTCGACCGGTGGCTCAACGGTCAGAAATATGACCGTCGGCCGGTCGACCGACAAGTCAAAACTGACCTTATCTGGACCACAATGGCTATATTCTTGAGAGCCTATAAATAGGGGTTCTCTCAAGCTGTTTTCACCAAGATTTTAGTGAGCTTTTCTTCCCATCTTTTCAAGTGTTTTGCAGCAAGTTTAAAAGAAGTTTTAAAGCCTAAAATTTTTATATTTTATTTGTTTTAAAAGTGTTGGAAAAATCAAAGAAAAGTGAGGCTTTGGAAAATTGGTTTTGATCTTTCTTTACAAAGCTATTTAGTGTTTTTCCCAAGTGTTTTTTCTTTATTATTCTTTTTTTCAACACTTTGTTTTCTTACACTTGAGCTATCATATCTAATCCTATCTATAGGATCTTGTTTTTGTGAGAAAAATTATTTGTGGCTTATTGAGATCACCAAGTGTTATCTGCGATCATTGGATTACCAAGATTGTAATCTTTTCTTTGCTTTGGCTTTGTGCCTATCCCTATTGTGTAGAGGTGATTGTGTTTGAGAGAGGAGTAATGTACTCCAAGTGTATAGTTGTAATTCCTCAGTGGAGGTCCCTTTGTGGAAGGTCCTGTGTGGACATAGTGAAAATCCTTCTGTGTGAAGGCGGAGACGTAGAGCAGTGGCTCGAACCTCGAAACATATCTTGTTGTTTGCGTTTGATCCACTATCTCTCACCTCTATCTCTCTTATATCTTGCATTACTTTATATTGCACATATTCATATTCTAGATATAGTTTGTGTGTGCCCACACTTGTGTTGAACCAAGAGAGCTTCATATAGCACCTCAACTCTTAATTTAGAGAAATCTCGAGGAGTAGTTCCAGAGCCTTTCACGGGGAATTCGGGCTCACTCTTGGTTACACGTAGTATTGGCACAAAGGCCCATCGCTCTAGTTTTGATGATGATTAACTCATATAGTTATAGTACTAATGATCTTGTGTTTATATAGTTTCAGATTTACTGTCAAGATCTTAGTCGGTGTGTAGTTTCAACAAAAGATTCAAAGTCAAGTTTTGAAGCAAGCACGTGTTGATTCAAGAGCTCGCGTATCAAGATCACGTCAAGTACTCAAGAGGAGTCTAGCTCATTGAATCAAGGTTTGGACGAAATCAAGAAGAAGAAGATGATTTTCAAGAGAAGATTTTTGAGAAGACTTGTGTCATGTTTGTGAGTGTCAAGATTTGTTTTTAGATAAAATGCAAAGGATAGATTAGTTGTGGATTGCTCAAACTCATACACATACACAAAATTTATATGTGTTTTCATAAAATAGTTTTGATTTTAGAAAATACCATTTTAGTTTTGAACTTCATAGTATACATGCTTATGTTTCATGATTAAAGTTCATCAAAACAAGTTTATATGGTTTATATGTGTTTTGGACTTCATCCATGCACATTGTTGGTTCAATAGTTTAGAAAAACTTATTTGGTGATTTTATATCATATGTTTAGGTTTTGTATTTATCAAAACTTATTTTAGAGCTTATTGTTAAAAACATAGATATTTCATCTCATATGTGTATTGGATCATATCCATACACACTAAGCTTCAAAAGTATTTAAAATATCTTATTTTTGTATTTGGAGAAGTTTTGAAAAAATCGTTTTTCAAATTAAAGATTGATTTTGAAAAATGCGGATTTTTGTTTAAGGCAAAATTTTTATATCACAAAAATGGTTCAAAGTGTTTGTAATATGTGTTGATTTTTGATCACACATATTTGTACTTCAAAGTATTTTAATGAATCCATTTTTGTAGATTTTATGGGATTTTACAAGAGTTTTAAAAATCAAGTTTTTAATCACGAAAATGTCAGACCTGGACTTCTGGCGGTCGACCGACCGGTCGACTGAGTTAGAAGTCGGTCGACCGGACGGTCGACTAATGTGCACAAAATGTGCACAGCCCTTTGGCTTGAGGGTCGGTCGACCGACCCAGTCGACCGACCCGGTCGACCGTCCAGAGAGCTTTGCTCTCTGGATCTGGCCACGGTCGACCGGGCGGTCGACCGGCAGGTCATGTGTTGGGCGCGGTCGACCGGCAGGGCCCAACGGTCAAAAATATGACCGTTGGCCGGTCGACCGGTGATTGAAACTTGAATAAGAGAATAAATATGTACAAAAATTAAAACAAATAATCAAAGAATTAGAAGGTTAGATTCTTCTCGTTATTCAATTCTATCCGCTGTAGCAAAGGCCAAAGCGGGTCGTGTTTCACTAGGAGGGAGGTGATGGAGGCGTTGGCAACACGGTATATCTGTAGTCAAGACTTAGAAGAAATGTTGGTTGTAGTTTGAAATAAGAAAGTAGATCTAATCAAGAGGGAGAGTCTCGGTCGCTAAACTACCTTCACGACTAGTCTCGATCTAGGGGTTGTATCCTTTTAAACTAATAAAATATTCATCTAAGTTGTTAACCCTAAGTAAGAAGAGTAAGATGTCTAACTTAACTTATCTACACTACACCAAGCCAAACCCTAAGTTTACCCTAAACCAAAGCCAATCCCTAATCATTAAACTATGCCAAACCATACCCTTAAACTTAATCTAAATCCAAACCCTACTCTAATCTAAAGTCAAACCCTAATTATCTAAATCATTAAGTTGGACTATCATCATGAAACTTCAAAGGATTAATCTAACCATAGATTGCAAATCCATTAGACTAATCAACTAACCCTATATCTAATTCTAGTCGATCTAGTGATTAGCTACCCTAGAATTATTCTAGCCTAGCATTCTTTTTGTTTTATCCATCTTTTTATTTTTAAGATCTTTAAAGAAAAGAAATGAAGAAAGATTAAAAAGAACACTAAAAAGCAAACACCAAGAATAAAGAAATAAAATGTAGACTTGAAATTAAAAGAGCAAGAATAAGAATATAAAAAAGAAAATATAACCTTTACAAGCTCTTTCTCCTTCCTCTTTACAGTAGCCAAGACAAAGCCAACAATAATTACAAAGAAGAGAACTCAAAAGAGGCTAAACTAATCTAACAAAAAAACCCTAAATACTTAACCCTAGCCTTATGCTTCTTCTCTCTGGATGAGGTGCTCTGTATGTACTGCAAGGGGTCCTTTTTCTAGAAGAAAACCAGAGGGATAGAAAGCATATGAAGATGATAGGAGGAGCTAAATATTTCTGAATTTGAATTCTTCTCTTATCTCCAAACTTGATTTGACTTATTCAGAATTTTATGCAGAAATTCAATTATGGTATGCAACTTGTTATCATGTTGATCACTGAATATGGATCATCAAATGGCTGAATTTTAAAGTGTGATCAACATAAGAGTTGTAGTCCTGCAAGTCTTCTTTCTGGAGCATCTTGAATCATCAAATATGAGTTTTGATAGAGAAAGTTATGTTTAAAATACTAAAGAGTGTCCAATCTGAATCCGAATTAAATTCAGATTTTCCCTCTTTTATCTTCATCTTGTGGTGCAAGTAACCTGGTTCAAATAGAAGTCCATCTATATTTTTAATTAGGATGATGATTCATCTTGTTCTATCCTTATCCTTCTCTCCTTGATTTGAATAGCAATTAGGAGTCCTACTTTATCCTTCTTCCTCCTCCCCTAGATTTTAAATTAATAATTTAAAATTCTAGTTTAGATTAGGTTAGATAAGATAGAAGCTTCTAAATTACTAAAATAATCATGCATGTGGGCTTGTGAGCTTTTTGGGCTTTTCGGCTTCAATTGAGCTTCATTTATTTATTCTTTAATTACTCATGACCTGCACAACACTAAACAATAAAATGTTACATAGCAGTGTAAAGAATAAGTAGGGAAATATGATGATAAATATGCACTTTTGACTACCTATCACACCCCAACACTTATCTTTTTGCTCGTCTCGAGTAAAAACAAAAAGAAAAAGGAAAATAAAATAAAAACTAACCTATCCCAACTCACTTTTGTAGGAATTACGGTTGCACTTATCATGTGCAACAAGCCGTTAAACCACTAAGTTATCCCTAAAGGACGAGTGTTGTTTCGTGAGGGTTTTCAGTGGATTACACCCACAAAATCCATAAAAGAAAAAGAAAATGTTAGTGATTAAATTTTTTTTATTTTGAAAAAAGAGAGAAATATTTGAAACATGTTTGAAGAAACTAAGCAATCTATACGTTTTATGATTATCGTTTTTATTCATTCTTGAACTTAGTCTCTATACAATAATTCGTTATCAATTTTAGGTACGGATTAAAATTGAATTTTTATATAGTCTCTTTTGTTACTCTAAGTCATATACATCCTTGTGACATGAATCTTTACTAGAGATTCTTTAACTTGGACTCCCATGCCTCTTTATTATTATTTTATTTATATATATTTTTAATATGTATAACTCATCTAATTTTCTTTTGTATAAGTATCAAGGCTTCTTGAGGCCCTCATACCTAACTAATTGACTATTAGATGTGTTAGTATATATATAGATAATATTTCTTAGTTTTCTTAGGTTTTCTAATTCACCCATGTAGCGAACCTAAGGTCGGTGGCTCCCAAATCGGTCGGTTTTAGGGCACCGGGTTGGAAAACACCCTTCGGACTTAAGGACTCGAGTGAACTAGGCCACAAAACTAAGGACTTTATTTATAAAATCACCTTTAGGCGTGAATACTTATGCTTCTTGAGGCACATGTATCCAGCTTAATTAGTGATTTTTTTATTTATATTATTATATTTTTTTTATAAGGTACAAGAGTTTTTGTCTTAGAATCCTAGATGTGTAAGTGTATTAGGTATACACATTTCATTAAGATAAAACTCAAGACTAATTACTTATTCAATTTTTCCTCCTATACCTAAAAATCTAACAATTTATTTTATTTTGACCAAGTTTTTAGAAATCCTAATCATGATTTTCCTAATTCTTAAGATTAACTTGGATTTCTTTCAAAAAATAAGGCAAAATATTGTATCCTTTTTCAAATATATATATATATATTTCTTATTTTTGTTAAGTTAATGTTAACCTAAAGTTAGTAAGTTAATCACTATATTAGTATGGTTAGTAAATTTTTTTATTTTTTATTTTTATTATTATTTTTATTATTTATTATTTATTATTATTATTATTATTTTTAAAAGTTAAGTGATTGTGATCCAATATTGCATATTTTACCTCATTATTCCCATGCATTTTTGTAATAAATATATAATTTTTACCCATCTTCTCTATATATTTGCAGGTTCACACTCTAATGGAGAGAAAGCACATTTTAATTAGCAATAATTAAAGGGATTAAATCCAAGATTAAGATAAAAGCCCAAATTTGAAATCAGAATCCAGAGAGATCCGCGCAACAACCCAAGATTCTAGAAGGCCACGTGGCTAACAACTTCGTAACCAACCTGTACCAGAAAGCTGTTAGCCAACAGCTTCAGTTGAGCCGCAAATCGCGGCAAAGGCGCGACAGTTACAGGTTGTTAGGATCTCGGATTTTGCGCCAACAAACTACGTTCTGGATCCTTCACCTGAGGTCTATAAATACTGGACTTTGACCTGTGAGCAAGGACAGAACAGAGAAGAGAGAGAGATTAGTGTAAAGCTTTGTAATTTTGTTTTTCTTTAGGATTTTTGTAGCTCTCTATAATCTTCTTCTTCCCTAGATACTTTGTAAAAGAGAGAGATTGTGAGAGAGAGAGCTTGTGTAATCAAGGTGTGACAACTTGAAGCAACAAGGATTCATCCATTCTCCTTCCTCTACTTGAGCTTGGTTCTAGTTTACTTGCTTTCTTTACTTGCTTTCTTTACTTGCTTGCTTTTATTTCCTTGCAATTTTACTTCATGCTTTGCTTTTATTTGTTAATGACTTGTAGCTAACTCTTCTATCATGTACTAGCTAACCACTAGCCTTGCCATCTTCACTAACTCATGGGTGATTGCTATAGTTCATCTTGCAAGTTGGATGGTCTTCTCTTCTCCGATGGGTTAAACCACCCTTCATGCAATGTGAAAGTAATTAGATCAACACGCAAGACGAAACCTACGCCGATGGAGTGACAACATGAGGCACGCCTTCACTATCACGGAGTTTGGTAAGCTTTGGCAAGGTAGTAAGGTAAGCTAGTCATGGTTTGCTTCTTCAAGTTCACTTTTCTTTTTAGTTGTTAGTCCAAATCCAATCTTCTTTGATTTCTTTCCACTTTTCCACCATGAACAAATCCACCCATTCTTTCATTTCTTGTTCCATGATTGTTTTATTTTATTAAGCATAGAAGACACATCGTTTACATTTCTTCACTACGATTCGTAACGCTTCTATCGCTAGCTCTCCCTGAGAATCGACTCGGTATAGCCTTATGCTATAGCGGAGATAAGAAAGGGATACATCGAACACATTTACATACACCTTTCTCGTCTAATCAAAATGGCGCCGTTGCCGGGGAGAGCAACGGATTTTCTTTAAAGTGAAGAACTAAACGAATTCTCTTCTCTGTTGCAGGTTACAGGAGAAGAAAACAGAAAAATTTGCATTGCAGTAACACATAAGTGGACCTGGGCCTCTGCTCTAGAAAGCAGAGACCAGGATCCCTCAGTTTTGCCGCGGAATCCAGATTTTTGCCGCGGTTCTACGGCAGAACTGAGTTGACTACTCACAAATTTTCTGCAGGGGCTCTGATTCTGCAAAATACATCTGCTGCTATACTTGAATTCCTGTATTCTTCACCATATACCTGCTAATTTAATCAACAGTAAAAAAATTGGTTGAAACGTTAAAAATTGTTTAGACATTTGCATTTCTAGGCACGTGTCTTTCAATTCATTTACTTTTACTGTTGAAGAGTGCTGGAAGCAAGGTACGTTTCGCATTGCATGTAGACTAGGAATCATCTCTTGCTTGATTTTCATGCTTTGAGTGAATCCTTGTTATCTATCTTGTACACTTGCACAATTCAATTTTAAGGGCATAACCGATAAATAAGATAAGGTGGGGAGTTCATTACCCTTTCCTTAGCCCGAAAACCACAATCCAAGCACTCACTAACCCAAGCCTAATTTAATAAAAAAATAGACGTTGGCCCTAGGGACATCTCGGACTCATCTAGGAGATTATCCTAAGGGGGAAAAGTGTTGGAAATAGACTCTTGCAAAATCAGTGTCTAGGCAAGGGATTGAGGGCCGAAAGCCCGAAGGTTGCTGGTTACTTAATTAAGGAACGTCTCTGACGGAAAACCTCCCACCAACCTTGCCCTTACCTGGCTGATTAGCCTGTGGTCAAAGTCTACACTAAACCTCCCATGGACAGTCTAATCAGTTAGGAGTCGTCTAGGTCTAGGTCAACCCTTCTTTCTGCTTGGTTTTGATTTTTTCTCTTCTTTTTTGTTTGTTGTTTGATTTTTCTTTTTGTTTGTGATTTTTTGTGTGATATGGCATTCAACAATTCTTTCCATTCTAATAATAATCCATATTTCACACCTTATTCGGATAATTCCAACCCGGTGTTTTACAATATGCACCAACCACATACACCGGGTTGGCCTTATCCGAATCAATATGACCCATACCCCCCATCCAATAACTATGATTTCTGTAATAATTTCAACTCGTCACAGAGTCATTGGGGATTCACGTACCCCGAGTTTAATTATCAACCTCCTTGTCCACCATATTCACCTTGTCCACAGTATTCATTTCCCGATTCCGCTTCATATACTCCTTTTTCTGAACCACCAATTGAAGAAAAATCTGAGTTACTCAGGAGTATAGAAACCAATTTATAGAGGGTCGAGCAACAACTTCAAGAAACATTTGCCCCTCCAATTCCACAGTATTCTCAAGAGTCTTACTCAGTTCCACCTTATTATAATGAACAACCATCTGCTTGGGGAACGAGTAAGGAATTCTTGCTTGAGTCCAAACAACACTTACCAAATCTGATGGACTCACAATTTTACCATCAATTCCAAGACAGCACTTCATCTTTTCATCAAAACAATGAAGTCATCAATTATGGAAAGATGCTTGAAGACATGACTCATGCTCAAATGCTAGAAATCGTGACATAGATTTGATGATCAAAACTCTTCATTCTCATCCTGTTTCTAATGTCACTAACCATTCTGTCCAAGCCAAAGAGTCATGTAGCCTTGGAAATCAAGATTCAATTTCAGCTTGTCCACCTGAACTTGTCCAAACTTCAGATCCCATTAACAATTTGGCAAGTTTTCCTTTTACTGAAATTGAACTTGAACATGAACATGATCCTGAACTTCCACTTGATGATTCAATTTTCCTTCCTGATTCAATTATGACTCCGGTGTCTTCACATGATTTCACTTCATTTCCCGAGTCAGTATTGGATCCAGTGCCAGTCCATTTTGAAATTGAATCACCAACCTTTGATGATCATGTCGAACTTGACCAATTATACCTTTTTGAAGATCCTATTGATAAATTGGCAAGTTCTCATTTTTGTGGAATTGAACTCAATATGGAATGTGACTTTGACCCTCAAGTTTGTGATTTAGTTCAAATACCTGAATCATTATTGACTCCGGTTATATTATCCAATTTGAGTAACATTCTAGAGTCAGTTTTGATTCCCATCCCTCCTGAACTTGAATCACCAATCTTAGATAGTCACATTTCATCATGGGGAAATGAATGTGGACCTGAGCTTTATCTTTTTGATTTGGACCCACTTTCTGAACCGATCTCGACTCCCGAATCTTTACTTGACCTAAGTATTTTCCTGAGTTGGTATTAATTCCCATATTTCCCAAGTCCAAATCAATCATTCCATTTTTTCATACTCTGTTCTTGGACAAGGTGATTGATAAATTTGACTCTGAAATTTATTATGGAAAATGGAAATTAGATGGGGTCATGTACTTAATAAAAATCTTTCAGGGATCTATCTTTTTAGTGGGTCATATTCATGATATTTTTGGTGGGTTCCTGAAAACCCAACGTAAAATTGATTGGGCCATGTTTCGTGGACCAATCAGACCGCCGCCGGAACCACCACCTTAAGGTAATTTTTTGTTTTTTTAGGGTTTACTAACTTAGAGTTTTTAGATTTTCTTTCTTTTACACTTCTTTTAGAAATCAATAAAAAAAAAAAGAGAAATAAAAATAAAGGAGGGATTTTTATGCATAAAGGAGTTTCCACACTTTCCAAATTCAAAATCTTTCTAAATTCCTAGGTTTCTTCATATTCCAAGTCCCTAGGGTCAAAGTTATTTTCAAAACTTCCAAATCCCTAGGGTAAATTCGTTTTTAACCTAGGGATAGAAGTGGGATTCTAAAGTTCTTTCCCTCCTATAAATAGCCCCTCTTCCACACACTTTCTCCCTCACCAGCGAAAATATCTTCAGATCTGCAACTCTCTCCTAAAGCGCCGCCACTAAACTTTTTTCCCTTCCTCCAGATCTCTCTGATCTGCCGCAAACCGCGGCTTCTGCCGAGATTCCGTGGCAACGTTGGAGATTCCTGCGTGCTGAAAAATTCCTCACCAGTCGATCTGAAACACAGCTAGCAGATCGGGTGCCAGCAACTTCATTAGATTCTTCTGTACCCACTGCAGAGACCAAATTTCTTCCCCCCACGAATTCCGGGGGTGGTTCGAATTCAAATCTCTCCTTTTTACTGCTTTTTGATCTTGATTCATATCATGGCACCATCAATTTTTGTTGAGAAAGATTTTGGGCGGATTTTATGTGATGTGAATGGTTATGGGCATGTATTTTTAGAGAGAATTAGGGCAAGGAATTGGTATTCACTAGTGTACGACAACACTGAGACCGATGCATTTTATTGTCCCGAACTGGTGACAATGTTTTACACGCATCTTGACCAAGCATCGATTGATCCACACATGTACCAGTTCATTGTACACATGCCCACAGGAAACCTACTTGTCACGCTTCCTCTTCTTGAGGAAATCACCTCTGTCCCATCCATCACACAACATAGCGAGCCTCTCCCGTTGATTGAGTATATGACTATTATGGGAGCTCGTTGTACTGAGCAGGATCGTGGGCTCAAAGCCAGCACGACATTTAGAAATATTCACTGCATTGAACGTTGGATCCAACGAAACATTTTAGGGCTTGACCACACCTCCTCTTTCAACAGACCAGTGTTGCAAATTATACATGATTTAATGACTCGTCAACACTCGGTTTGTTTGAATAAGGTCATCTTCCATGCACTGATAGCCAACTCTTCACGCACACGAGGTGCCAAATACTCTCACCCAATCCTTATTACACGTTTGTGTAGGACTTTCCTACCAGACGATGTTTTTGATTCATTCGACCGAGTGTTTGTTGCACCCGAGAGACCTACCAGTTCATACAATAGTTGTTTGCATGCGGTCTGGACACCTACTGTCCAACCCGAGGATGTTCCGGTAGAGTCCTCCTCTGAGGAGAGTTTTGATGCAGAGGATGAACCTGAGTTTTGGAGGCGGGACCCCCACATGATACACACGCCTTCATGTCCTCCATCTGGAAGGGCATGAAGAAGATTTTTAGGGGTCAAGTGAGGCTGAGGAAGAAGATGGAGGAACAATCATCCAGGTTAGAGGAGCAATCTTCTAGGTTAGAGGGCATTGAGGCGAGGATGAGGAGGACACAGTCGGCAGGACCCAGTACTACTGCGGGTCCAAAGAGGAGGAGGGAGTGACTTTTTACCTTACCTATTTCATGCATCATTTTTATCTTGCATACATTGAGGACAATGCATGAGATAGGTATGGGGGGGTATGTACTAACATAGGACTTTTATTTTCTTTATAGGATTTTTATTTTTTAGGATTTTCATTTTATTTTTAGATTTTATCTTTTTTCTAGATTTTCCACTTTTCATTTTATTTTTAGATTTTATCTTTTTTCTAGATTTTCCACTTTCTTTTTAGATTTTACCTTTTCTTTTAAAAAAATAAAAAAATAATAATAAATTAAAAAAAATAAAAAAAATAAAAACTTTTTGAAATAAGAGACAAAGTTTTGATCTATTTTTACGAAAATTAAGATGTATCTTAGAAATTAAGAAAGCCTTAATTATGACATCTTAAACCTTGTTGAAATAATAGATCTTGTTGGAAATTATAGGCTAAGTAAGAAAAATTGGTGAGATATTTTTATCTTGAATTTTTTGCCTTAGATAATATGCACTTTACACTTACACATTTCTTGGGATGGAGACAAAGACCAAAAATGCCATATAAATAAAAAAAAAAAAGAAAAAAAAATGTATATATATAAATAAAACATCACCTATTAAGCTGGAGAATTGTGCCTCAAGAAGCATGATTATTCACGCCTAACGGTGGTAAAGGAAATAAATAATCCCCCTTAGTTATGTGGCCTTTTTTACTCGAGACCTTAAACCCGAGGGATGTTTTCTCATCTGGTGCCCTAAGACCGTCTGGTTTGGGAGTCATCGGTTAAAGGCTCGATACAAGGGTAAACTAGAAAGCCTAGACTAAGGGAAGAAAAAATATATATATATATATATATATATATAAATAAATAAATGGCTTGATGGTTGGAGTTGAAATCTCAGAAATTTTCACTGAGCACGGTGTGCATATTATCTAGGTTTTATGAAAAATAAAGTATTCAATCCAATTTTGAATTCTTACCTTAATTGAAAATAAGATCTTGCATGGAGACTAAGTTTAAGGAAGAATGATTATAGGTGGACTTATGACCTAGGATCACTTATATTTTTGCAAAAATAGTTCGTAAACATGTCTCTTGTTCAAAATGCGTTTTCAAAACACTAACATTTGTCTTCTTTCTTTATGGATTTTGTGGGTGTAATCCGCTGAAAACCCTCAGGAGACAACACTCCTCCTCTAGGGTAACCTAGAGGTTTAACGGCTTGTTGCACATGCTCAGTGCAATCGCGTCACCTGCGAAAGTGGTGTAATAAAATTGGTAGTTAGGATTTTCTTTTCTTTTTCTTTGTTTTTGTTCGGGACGAGCAAAAGAATAAGTGTGGGGGTGTGATTGTGATCCAATATTGCATATTTTACCTCATTATTCCCATGCATTTTTGTAATAAATATATGATTTTTACTCATCTTCTCTATATATTTGCAGGTTCACACTCTAATGGAGAGAAAGCACATTAATCACTTTAATTAGCAATAATTAAAGGGATTAAATCCAAGATTAAGATAAAAGCCCAAATTTGAAATCAGAATCCAGAGAGATCCGCACAACAACCCAAGATTCTAGAAGGCCACGTGGCTAACAACTTCGTAACCAACCTGTACTAGAAAGCTGTTAGCCAACAGCTTCAGTTGAGCCGCAAATCGCGGCAAAGGCGCGGCAGTTACAGGTTGCTAGGATCTCAGATTTTGCGCCAACAAACTACGTTCTGGATCCTTCACCTGAGGTCTATAAATACTGGACTTTGACCTGTGAGCAAGGACGGAACAGAGAAGAGAGAGAAGAAAATAGGGGAAATTGTTGTAATTTTGTTTTAGCTTTCTCCTAGGTTTTTAGACTTCATCTCCTTCCTCCTAGAGATCTTGACAAAGTGAGAGAGAGTGCTTTTTGAGAGCTTGTACCAAGGAAGTGACATACTTGTGGCCAAGGATTAATCAAAAAAGCTACATTCATCTCTTTGCAAACTGTAGTATGCTTTACTTTTCCTTGCTTTAATTTCTTGCATTTTATTCTAGTTCTTTTCTTTTGCTTTAGTTCTTTTGCTTACATAATGAATTGTAGCTTTGTTACTTGTGTGATGAAGAGCTAAATTCTTATTGCATGGCTAGCTAAGAACTTGCCTAGCTAACTTCTATCTCCTTGGATGATGCTTATCTTTATACTTGCATTGTGAACACTTCTATAACTTACCAAGAAGTAGAGTTGATTTCCCTTGACAATTGCTTGTACATACCACCTATGTCTCATGTGAGCCTCATTTAGAGCCTTGTCTAGAACAAGAGCCTTTGATGGAACATGAAGATGGTTCACCTACATATGCTACTTGTAAGAACAACTTCCCTACTTCAAGCTACTAGTTGTTGTTATGTCTTGAATGTTTGAATGAACGTTGTATCTTCTCTTTAGCATCTTTGAGTGTCACTTCTAGATTTCATCAATTGAACATCTATCTAAGAGAGCCAATGACTCATTGTGAGGCTTCAAGCTAGAACAAGAGAACACTCATCTTCAAGAAGGTAAAGAACTTGAACAAACAAGCAAGTTACATCATTAATTGCCAATGAGTCAATACGAGGCAACAAAGCATCACCATTGAGTATAGCAAGTTAGCAATAAGGTAAAGTTAGCTAGCCATGTACCGTATCATCTAAAGTTTTTTCAACACTCTCTTTACTAGTTTCTTTGTCTTTACAACACACTTCCACTTCACTCAAGTTCTTTTTGGTTTCTTTTTACATAATGCACACATCCACCATTTCTTTTCTTCTTGCACTTGTGTAATTACATAGAAGTTTCTTCGTCTTTTTGCTTCACTTTGAAAAACCGTAACGCTTTCATCGCTAGCTCTCCCAGAAGATCGACCCGGTATAGCCATACTATATCGGAGATTGGAAAGAGTTTATTGATCTTTAAATACAATTGAGGAGTAAACAAACATCAAGGTTAACTCTAAACCTCTTCTCCTTAACTGAATAATTGTGCAAGAACTCTACATTATTTATTTATATATATATATATAAATAAATGGCTTGATGGTTGGAGTTGAAATCCCAGAAATTTTCACTGAGCACGGTGTGCATATTATCTAGGTTTTATGAAAAATAAAGTATTCAATTCAATTTTGAATTCTTACCTTAATTGAAAACAAGATCTTGCATGGAGACTAAGTTTAAGGAAGAATGATTATAGGTGGACTTATGACCTAGGATCACTTATATTTTTGCAAAATAGTTCGTAAACATGTCTCTTGTTCAAAATGCGTTTTCAAAACACTAACATTTGTCTTCTTTCTTTATGGATTTTGTGGGTGTAATCCGCTGAAAACCCTCAGGAGACAACACTCCTCCTCTAGGGTAACCTAGAGGTTTAACGGCTTGTTGCACATGCTCAGTGCAATCGCGTCACCTGCGAAAGTGGTGTAATAAAATTGGTAGTTAGGATTTTCTTTTCTTTTTCTTTGTTTTTGCTCGGGACGAGCAAAAGAATAAGTGTGGGGGTGTGATTGTGATCCAATATTGCATATTTTACCTCATTATTCCCATGCATTTTTGTAATAAATATATGATTTTTACTCATCTTCTCTATATATTTGCAGGTTCACACTCTAATGGAGAGAAAGCACATTAATCACTTTAATTAGCAATAATTAAAGGGATTAAATCCAAGATTAAGATAAAAGCCCAAATTTGAAATCAGAATCCAGAGAGATCCGCGCAACAACACAAGATTCTAGAAGGCCACGTGGCTAACAACTTCGTAACCAACCTGTACCAGAAAGCTGTTAGCCAACAGCTTCAGTTGAGCCGCAAATCGCGGCAAAGGCGCGGCAGTTACAGGTTGTTAGGATCTCGGATTTTGCGCCAACAAACTACGTTCTGGATCCTTCACCTGAGGTCTATAAATACTGGACTTTGACCTGTGAGCAAGGACGGAACAGAGAAGAGAGAGAGATTAGTGTAAAGCTTTGTAATTTTGTTTTTCTTTAGGATTTTTGTAGCTCTCTATGATCTTCTTCTTCCCTAGATACTTTGTAAAAGAGAGAGATTGTGAGAGAGAGAGCTTGTGTAATCAAGGTGTGACAACTTGAAGCAACAAGGATTCATCCATTCTCCTTCCTCTACTTGAGCTTGGTTCTAGTTTACTTGCTTTCTTTACTTGCTTTCTTTACTTGCTTGCTTTTATTTCCTTGCAATTTTACTTCATGCTTTGCTTTTATTTGTTAATGGCTTGTAGCTAATTCTTCTATCATGTACTAGCTAACCACTAGCCTTGCCATCTTCACTAACTCATGGGTGATTGCTATAGTTCATCTTGCAAGTTGGATGGTCTTCTCTTCTCCGATGGGTTAAACCACCCTTCATGCAATGGGAAAGTAATTAGATCAACACGCAAGACGAAACCTACGCCGATGGAGTGACAACATGAGGCACGCCTTCACTATCACGGAGTTTGGTAAGCTTTGGCAAGGTAGTAAGGTAAGCTAGTCATGGTTTGCTTCTTCAAGTTCACTTTTCTTTTTAGTTGTTAGTCCAAATCCAATCTTCTTTGATTTCTTTCCACTTTTCCACCATGAACAAATCCACCCATTCTTTCATTTCTTGTTCCATGATTGTTTTATTTTATTAAGCATAGAAGACACTTCGTTTACATTTCTTCACTACGATTCGTAACGCTTCTATCGCTAGCTCTCCCTGAGAATCGACTCGGTATAGCCTTATGCTATAGCGGAGATAAGAAAGGGATACATCGAACACATTTACATACACCTTTCTCGTCTAATCATTAAGCGTTAGTACCCTCTCCCACACTTATCTCATGCATTGTCCCTAATGTATGAATGAATGTATGAATGCATGAAAAAGAAAAAAGAGAAGGGAAATATTACCTTAAGGTGGTGGTTCCGGTGGTTGTCTGATTGGTCCACGAAATGCGGCCCAATCTAATTTGCATGGAGTTCAGAGGAACCCACAAGAAACCTCTCTAATATAACCCACTAAAATGATGTATATATAAATGATCTTTATTAAGAATTTTACCCCATTTAATTTTCAAATTTCACAAATAATTTCGGAGTCAATTTTTTCAACACCCTTGTCCCAAAATGGAGTGTGAAAAGATGGAATGATTGACTTGGACATAAGAAGCACAGGAACTAATATCAATGCAGAAAAGTGACTTAAGTCAAGTAAAGGTTCAGGAGTCGAGATTGGTTCAAGAAGTGGGTCCAAATCAACAAGTTGAAACTCAAGTTTATATTCATTTCCCAATAACGGAATGTGACTTAACATTGGTAATTCAAGTTCAAGAATGACAGGTGTGGGAATCAAAACTGATTCTAAAATATTACTCAAGTTGGGTAACAAAATAAGAGTCAATATTGATTCAGGAATTTGAACTGGATCACAAATTTGAGAATCTAGGTCACATTTCTCATTGAGTTCAATTTCATAAAAATGAGAACTTGTCAATTTGTCATTGGGACTTTCAAAAGTATGAAATTGGTCAAGTTCAATATGATGATCAAAAAGATTGGCGATTCAATTCAGATGAATTGGCACAGGATCCAAGTTGACTCGGAAAAAAGATTGAAATCAGGTGAAAACACTGGAGTCATTATTGAATTAGGAAGTAGAATTGAATCACCAAGTTGAGGTTCAGGATCATATTCATTCTCAAGTTCAATTTCAGGAAAAGGGATAGCTTGCCAAAATATCAATGTGGCTTTCAAAATTTAGAGTTTGGGCAAGTTTAAATGGGTCTGCTGAAATTGAATCTTGTTTTTCAAAACAACATGATTCTTCGGCTCTAACAGAATGGTTAGCGACATCAAAAATGGTCAAACAGTGAGAATTGAGATTTTGGACCATTATATCTAAGTCATGATTACGAGCGATTTGAGCCTGAGTCATGGTTTCAAGTAGCTTTTCATAGTCGATTTGTTCATCGTTTTGTTGCGATTAGACTTGAAAAGATGAAGTGTTGTTTTGAAATTTGTGGTGAAATTGTTAGTCCGTCAGATTTTGTGATTGTTGGTTGGACTCACGCATACTCATTTCCAAGATTGATGGTTTTCTATTTTGAACTTGTGGAACTGAGTATGAATCTTGAAAATATTGTGGACAAGGTGGATAAGGAGGACAAGTTGGTTGACTCTGTGAAGAGTTAGAATTAATTTGGTAATTATGGTCATAAGATTGGGGGCATGAGTTATATTGATTTGGATATGACCAATCTGGCACACTAGGTTGGTTAAAGTTATGATATGCCGGGTTGGTAATATCCGAAAAAGGGTCGGGTTGTAATATGGATTACCATTAAAATTGAAAAAATAGTTGTAATAAGCCATATCACATAAGAAATATCAAAAACAAATAAAGAAAAACAAACAAAAAAAATATTCTAACCCAAGTTAGGGTACACCTTAGACCTAGACGACTCCTAACTTTAGGTTATCCTTGGGAGGTCTATTGCCGACCCTAACCACAAGTTAATCGGGCAGGTAGGTGGCAAGTTTGGTGGGAGGTTATCCGTTAAAGACGTTCCTTAATTAATAACCACCAACCTTCAGGCTTTCGGCCCTTAATCCCCTTTCTAGACGCGGATTTGGCAAGAGTTAGTTTCGAACAACCTCCTAAGTGAGTCCGAAGTCAACCTAGGGCTAACGTCTAGTTAAATTTTAGTTAAGGTTAGAATGGTACGTGCAGGGAATGTGGTTTGTGGGCCAAAGAAGGCTGATGAGATCCCCACCTTATGTTATTTATGGGTTATGCCCTTAAGATGTTTTAAATGTGTACTTGTCAAACAAAAGAATCAAAACACACTATAATGAACTAAGTCAAATAAGGGTGTTTCCTAATCTATATGCAATGCGTCATATACCTTTGGTCTCCAGCACTCACCAACAATAAAATAAAAGAAGAGAAAAATAGACAATGCCCCTAGGTGCAACGTCTAAACTTTTTTTAATTAGGTTTCGATCACGTCAGCATGTGGTGTCAATAATATTTTTTTTAATTAGAACTAGGGTTAAACTTTCTCTGTTAGGACCTAAGACTAGGTTAAATTAAAAACTTAGGTGTGCAGTAAACTAACCTTAGAAACTCCCTTTTGATGCCCCTGCAGAACAGAAACAACAAATTAGGGTTAGATATTACCGTGTTATTCCCTCCCCGGCAACGACGCTAAAATTTTGATTGAAACTTGAACAAGAGAATAAATATGTACAAAAATAAAAATAAATAATCAAAGAATTAGAAGGTTAGATTCTTCTCGTTGTTCAATTCTATCCGCTGTAGCAAAGGCCAAAGCGGGTCGTGTTCCACTAGGAGGGAGGCGATGGAGGCGTTGGCAACACAGTATATCTGTAGTCAAGACTTAGAAGAAAGGTTGGTTGTAGTTTGAAATAAGAAAGTAGATCTAATCAAGAGGGAGAGTCTCGGTCGCTAAACTACCTTCACGACTAGTCTCGATCTAGGGGTTGTATCCTTTTAAACTAATGAAATATTCATCTAAGTTGTTAACCCTAAGTAAGAATAGTAAGATGTCTAACTTAACTTATCTACACTACGCCAAGCCAAACCCTAAGTTTACCCTAAACCAAAGCCAATCCCTAATCATTAAACTATGTCAAACCATACCCCTAAACTTAATCTAAAGCTAAAACCCTACTCTAATCCAAAGCAAAGCCCTAATTATCTAAATCATTAAGTTGGACTATCATCACGAAACTTCAAAGGATTAATCTAACCATAGATTGTAAATTCATTAGACTAATCAACTAACCCTATATCTAATTCTAGTCGATCTAGTGATTAGCTACCCTAGAATTATTCTAGCCTAGCATTCTTTTTGTTTTATCCATCTTTTTATTTTTAAGATCTTTAAAGAAAAGAAAAAGAAGGAAGAAAGATTAAAAACAACACCAAAAACCAAACCAAGAATAAAGAAATAAAAAGGTAGACTTGAAATTAAAAGAACAAGAATAAGAACATAAAAAAGAAAATATAACCTTTACAAGCTCCTTCTCCTTCCTCTTTACAATAGCCAAGCCAAAGCCAACAACAATTACAAAGAAGAGAACTCAAAAGAGGCTAAACTAATCTAACAAAAAAAACCCTAAATACTTAACCCTAGCCTTATTCTTCTTCTCTCTAGATGAGGTGCTCTGTATGTACTGCAAGGGGTCCTTTTTCTAGAAGAAAACCAGAGGGATAGGAAGCGTATGAAGATAGGAGGAGCTAAATATTTCTGAATTTGAATTCTTCTCTTATCTCCAAACTTGATTTGACTTATCCAGAATTTTATGTGGAAATTCAATTCTGGTCTGCAACTTGTTATCATGTTGATCTTTGAATATGGATCATCAGACAGCTAAATTTGAAAGTGTGATCAACGTAAGGGTTGTAGTCCTTCCAGTCTTCTTTCTGGATCATCTTGATCATCAAATTTGAGTTTTGATAGAGAAAGTTATGATTGAAATACTAAAGAGTGTCCAGTCTGAATCTGAATTAAATTCAGATTTTCTCTCCTTTATCTTCATCTTGTGGTGCAACCTTGTTCAAATAGAAGTCCATCTCTATCTTTAATAAGGATGATGATTCATCTTATTCTATTCTTCTCCTCCCCTTGATTTGAATTGCAATTAGGAGTCCTACTTTATCCTTCCTCCTCCTCCCCTAAATTTTAAATTAATAATTTAAAATCTAAGTTTAGATTAGATAAGTTAAAAGCTTCTAAATTACTAAAATAAATCATGCATGTGGGCTTGTGGGGTTTTTGGGCTTTTGGGCATCAATTGGGCTTTATTTATTTATTCTTTAATTACTCAAAGCTTGCACAATACTAAACAATAAAACGTTCGTAGCAATGCTTTATAAAAAATAAGTAGGAAAATATGATGATAAATATGATTATAAATATGCACTTTTGACTACCTATCAACCAGTCAGTCGACCGACAGGTCATTTTGACCTGCAATTTTACTCCAACGGCTAGTTTTTGGGAGTCTATATAAGGGGGCTATTTTGTACAAGATTTCAAGAGAGTTTAAAAGCCAATTTTTTCATCTCTCTTAGTCTCTTTCTCCACTTGTTTTAGGGCTAGTACTTTCATATCAAAAGGAGAGTTTTCAAGAGTATTTTCAAAAGAGATATCTTGAGTTTTTCTCCACTACTTTATCTTGTTTTTCTCACACAAACTTGAGCTTTCCATTGCTATATCAATCCTCATAGGATCTTTGTTATGAGAGTGCTTTTAGGTGATCAAAGTGTTGAGATCACCAAGTGTTCATCTTGTATTTGAGGAGGCGAACTTGCGAGTTTGTGTTTGTGACGAGTTCTTGTGGGAGTTCGGTGTAGAGGTGCTGCCTCGGCATGCTAGTATGCTTGCGTGTGTTGTTCTTGTGGGAACAAGAGAGGGTCTAGTGAGTCCAAGAGTTCTAGTGTGAACTCGTTGTAGGTGTTGTAGCACAAAGTGATCTTGCAGGATCGATTCTAGTGGAAATGCTTCACAGTGTTGAAGGCGGGGACGTAGAGCAAGGGTGCTTGAACCTCGAAACAGTTCTCCCGTGTTTACGATTACTCTTCTCTCTCTCTCACTTGTGTTTTACATCTTGCTTATGCATATTGTTCATATCTCTTATATGCTTGATATATTTTGTGCTTAATTAATATATGCTTGGTATTATTTGCTCACACTTGAATTCAACCAAGAGAGCCATAGTGGCACCTCAACTCTTTATCTAGAGGAATCTTGAGGAGATAGTCCAGAGCCCTTCACCAGAAATTTGGTCACACTCTTGTGTTTTACTTTGTGTGTTAGCTTAATAGCTTTAGTTTGCATAAATAGTTTTTAATTCCGCTTCATTGTCATTAGATTAACTAGTACACCTATTCACCCCTTCTCTAGGTGTATTTTCACATAGTGTGTTACAATTGAGTTTAAATTGTGCATCATTTGTCCTAAATTAGCTAGTACACCTATTCACCCCCCTCTACCTGTATTTCAATTGGTATCAGAGCCTACGCTCCTGATATTCGGTTTAACCACCTAGGAGTGAGATCTTGGATTGCTAATCTAGATTCGTATTTGCACACTTTTGGTTTATACACACATGGATTTCCTTGCCCCTCCCATGTATGATGTTACCAACATTGATATGTACAAGTATAAGATGAGTTCATACCTTAAATCCCTAGGATTGCATGTTTACCTTGGCACTACCATGAAATCTTATCTTGATAATAACAAGCATATAGAGGCTAATGAACAAGCCTTAGTGGCACTTGGCCCTTTCACTTTTGCAGTGTGGAATACATTGACCTCTCCTAGCCACAAACGACAAACAATATGGAGAAAGAATCTAGTGGAGAAGAGTCCGACCAAGCTTGCTTCATGGTCCAAGGGAATGACTCCCTTGAGGTAATTTCGGACAATCAACTAAATGATAGTGCTAGTTCTTCTTGTGATGATCACATAGATGCACATGCATTAAATGAAGAACTGTCTCTATTTTGTGAAAACTTGCTTTCAAAGTACAAAACTTTGAAAAATAAGAGTTTTAAATTAAAAGAAGAAAATAAAAGTTTATTTTCAAAGCTAATCATGATTTTACAAGAAAGGGTTGAGATCTCAAGTGAAAGAGACTCCTTGAAAACTTAACTTAACCCTGCTTTAAAGAAAACAAAATTTTAAAGAATAAAAATGATTGTGATGATGTTTTAAAGAAAAATGAGGTCTTGTCTTCAAAACTTGGAATTGTTTAAAAAAAATGATTCTTTAAAAAATAAAATTGTTTTAATTTTAAAAGAACTAAATTTAGTTTCAAAGGAAAATATTTCTTTGAAAAATGATTTTGATGCTCACATTTGCCATGCTACCACTGCTTCACCCTCTTGTGTTTCTATTACATGCTCCACTTCTTCTTCAAGTATTAATAATTATATTTGCATGTTGAAGAAAAGTGTAAATTGTTGGGCTCCACTTTGAGCCAATGTGCTATGGATCACAAGAAATTAGAATCCATGTTTCAAAAGAAACAAGTTTCACATATCATGCACACCAATTACAGCATACAGATGATTCTCACGTTCGTTCACATGATTCTATGTATGCTCATGTGTACACTTGTACACATGTACACGTACGGGCCACCTTGCAAGATTTTGTTTGATAGAATAAAATATTTCAAATTTTACAAATATGTTTGTTTGGGTTAGGAAAGGTGCTAACCCCCATGGACCCAAGAAAGTATGGGTACAAAAGTTCACCCTATTGTATCGATGTAGGAGTGGGCTCTCACTTAACGTGAGGGTTTTGGTATCTTGACGGTGGATGCGATCTGAGCGTAAAGATCATATTTGTGGATGCATCACTTTCAAGGATGTTGGTGGGAGGACCACCATGGTTTGGAGACCCAGAGATTAACCCTATTGGTTTTGGTAACTATCTCTAACTCCTTATTTTGTTTACATGCTTTTACATGAATGTGTTTACATGTATTGGTTTCATGTCTTCCATGTTTATTATGTTAAATGTAATGTTAATTTGACTTGTGATATACATGTATAGTCATTAAGATACTTTCATGTTTATATGGATTATTATTTTGTTCTCACTATAGTTTAACTATTGATTGAGATTTTACCTGCACACAGATACAAAATTTCAGAAATACAAAATAGAAGTGCAAGGTGCTCAATACTACAGCTATAGCAAGTGCTATGCGGGTCGTGATCCACAAGGAGGGACTAGCGATGAAAGCTTTTTAGTAAGTTCTCTTTTAGGTTACAAAGTGGTTAAAGTTTTTCTTTTAGTTCATGTAAAAGAAAATGAAAAAGAGTTAAAGTTAAATTAGGAAAAAAATACTAGATAGAGAAGGTGGAGAAATAGAAGTGGATAAGTACATGGAAATTGAAAAAGAGTGAAAGAAATTTAGAAGATTGTGGTGTTGGTAATTTACACTAAAATTAAAAGAAAGAAACTAAAAAGTAAAAAAACATACTTACCTCTTTCACGCCTGCTTACCTTTGACCCGTATCGACGATGTACCTTTACTTGAAGGTGAGCGAAGCATAGCAGGTGAGATTTTCCCCATTCCCGATTTACATTATGAAAGGAAGAGGCGAGCTACACTATCATAGAAATGGATATCTATCACCATAAGCCATCAATGGCACTTGCAATGACAAGGCAACTTCGAGACTGTCGGTTTCATTTGGATTGACAAACACAGAAGAGGGAAGCGAAAAAAATAAGAATAGAAAAGAAAAGAAAACTTCGATTCGATTCAAATAACAATGGAAGAAAAGATCACTTACACCGGTGTCACCTTCAGTACAAGCTTGCTCTCATTCCTCCATGAAACTCTTCTCTCCTCTCAGTTACATAAATAAAATAAAAATTACATAAGAGAAAATAAAAAAGCTAAGTTACAAACTACAAATTAGCCTAAGTTCTACTCTCTGCTTGGTCATTACTTTTTTGCCTTTGAGACTTCATGTATTTATAGGAGAAACGCAGAGGGTAGAGGAGCACGAATATAAGGAAAGCGGGCTATTTTTGAATTTGAATCCTCCCCTTATCTCCAAACTTGATTTGATGTGGATATTCAGTTCTGATCTGTAACTTATTGGCGTATTGATTGCTAAATATATCATATCAAATGATAAAATTAGAAATAGTGATCAACTTAAGAGTTTTAGCCCTTTAAGTTCTCTTTCTGGATCATCTTGAATCATCAGATTTAAGTTTTGGTAGCGAAATTTATGATTCAAATACTAAAATGTATCCAGCCAGAATTCGAGTCAAAATTGCTTCATCTCATCTGTTGATCTTCTCTCTTTCCATTTATCCCTTTGGATTTGGACTCTGTATTTGACGTTATCCTCAGTTGATTTTTAGCTTTAACCACTTGATTCACCAAAAAATGAATTTAACTAACTGAATTTGGATCATCCTCCTCTAACCAAATAGATCTAATTAAATCTGAATTTAACTGATATTTATTTGATTTTATCCTCTTTCTCCCTATGATTATCTTCTGCAAAATAGACATTTAAGACAAGGAATTTGCAGATTTATTACAAGATAAATTTGGATATATAATAAAGAATAATGCAATAAATGTGTGCAATCACACCCCACACCTATCTTTTGCTCATCCTCGAGCAAAACAACAAAACTAAATCAAGGATTATTAGATCACTTTTGCAGGTCACACGATTGCACTGAGCTTGTCCAACAAGCCGTTTAAACCTCTAGGTTAACCCTAGAGGATGAGTTTATCTCGTGAGGGTTTTTAGTGGATTGCACCCACAAAATCCATAAAGAAAGAGAAAAATGTTAGTATTTTGAAAACACATTTTGAAAGAAAAATATTTGAAATATTATTATAAGATTTAAATAATCTATAAGTTATAAGAAAACTGAATTTTTCATTCCTAAACTTAGTCTCTATTCAAAAATTTGTTATCAATCAAAGTAAGGAGTCAAATTGTGCTTCTCATCTAGTCTATTACTTTACCCTAAGTCATATGCACCTTCATGACCATGAAGTTTTTACTAAGGGTTCTTTAACTCTAACTCTTATGCCTTATTTATTATTTTTATATATATATATTTATTTTATTTTTGGTGGTATTATTCTTTAGTTCTATTAGGCTTTCTAATATGCCCATTTAACGAGCCTTTAATCTGTGACTCCTAAACCAAATGATCTTAGGGCACTGGGTGAGAAAACACCCCAAGGATTTAAGGACTCGAGCAAACAAGGTCACAAAACTAAGAATTTTATTATATGAACCGCTTTTAGGCATGAATACTTATGCTTTATGAGGCACAAATATCTAGCTTAATCAGAGGATTTTTATAGATATATAATTCTTTTTTTTTAAACTTATCTAATCATCTTTTGCATAAATACCAAGGCTTGCTTAGGCTAAAGCACCTAGGTAATCAATAATTAGATTTGTTTATTTTTCATATATATATATATATTTATAAGGCATAAGAAGCTTATTTTTGAACCCTAAGTGTGTAAGTGTATAAAGTGTGCATATTTCATCAAGACAAAAATCAAGACTAAATTACTTTGACAAATTATCTTCCTAACCCTAAAAATCAAACAAATAATCTTATTTTGACCAAGTATAAGAAATCCTAATTATGATTATCCTATTCCTTAAAATTGGATGAATTTCTTACAAATAATATGTCAAAATATTGTTTCTATTTTCAAAAAGTTTTTTTTAAGTAAAAAAATGTTAATAATAATTTTTTTTTTTTTTAAAAAAAGGAAAACCTAAGTTATGTTAGAACCCTCCCCCACACCTATCTCATACATTGTCCTCAATGTATGAACTAATGCATAGATTCATGAAAAAAAAGAAAGGGAAGAAAAATATTATCTTAAGGTGGTGGTTCCGGTGGTGGTCTGATTGGTCCACGTAATGCGGCCCAATTGAATTTGCGTGGAGTTCGGAGGAACCTACTAGAAACCTCTTTAATATAACTCACTAAAATGATGTATACATGAATGATTTATTAAAAATTTTACTCCATCTAATTTTTAAATTTCATAATTAATTTCGGAGTCAATTTTATCAATACCCTTTTCCCAAAATGGAGTGTGAAAAGATGGAATGATTGATTTGGACTTAGGAAGTAGGGAGCTAATACTGACTCAGGAAAGTGACTTAAGTCAAGTAAAGGTTCAGGACTCGAGATTGGTTTAGGAAGTGAGTCCAAATCAAGAAGTTGAAACTCAAGCCCACATTAATTTCCCCATAATGGAATGTGACTTAATATTGGTGATTCAAGTTCAAGAATGATAGGTGTAGGAATCAAAACTGACTCTAAAATATTACTCAAGTTGGGTAGCAAAACAGGAGTTAATATTGATTCAGGAATGTGAACTGGATCACAAATTTTAGAATCTAGGTCACATTTCTCATTGAGTTCAATTTCATAAAAATGAAAACTTGTCAATTTGTCAAAAGGACTTTCAAAAGTATGAAATTGGTCAAGTTCAATATGATGATCATAAAAGATTGGCGATTCAATTTCATGATGAATTGGCATAGGATCCAATGTGGACTCGGGAAAAGGATTGAAATCAGATGAAGACACCAGAGTCATTATTGAATCAGGAAGTAGAATTGAATCACCATGTTGAGGTTCAGGATCATATTCATTCTCAAGTACAATTTCAGGAAGGGATAACTTGCCAAACTGTCAATGTCATTTTTAAAATTTAGAGTTTGGGCAAGTTCAAATGGGTGTGCTGAAATTGAATCTTGTTTTCAAAATAACATGATTCTTCGGCTCTAACAGAATGGTTAGCGACATCAGAAATGGTCAAACGATGAGAATTGAGAGTTTGGACCATTAGATCTATGTCATGATTACGAGCGATTTGAGTCTGAGTCATGGCTTCAAGCATCTTTTCATAGTCGACTGGTTCATCGTTTTGTTGCGAGTGGACATGAAAAGATGAAGTTTTATTTTAGAATTTGTGGTGAAATTGTCAGTCCGTCAGATCTTGTGATTGTTGCTTGGACTCACGCATACTCATTTTCAAGATTTATAGTTTTCTACTTTGAACTAGTGAAACTGAGTATGAATCTTGAAAATATTATGGACAAGGTGGATAAGGAGGACAAGTTGTTTGAAAATTGAACTCGGGGAGGTGAATCCCCATTGACTCTGTGAAGAGTTAAAATTATTTTGAAAATTAAGGTCAAAAGATTGGGGGCATGGGTCAAATTGATTCGGATAAGACCAATCTGGCACACTAGGTTGGTTAAAGTTATGATATGTCGGGTGGTAATATCCGAAAAGGATTAGGGTGTAATATTGATTACCATTAAAATTAAAAAAAATTATTGTTATAAGCCATATCACATAAGAAATGTCAAACATAAACAAAGAGAAACAAACAAATAAAAAGAAAAAACCTAACCTAAGTTAGGGTAAACCTTAGACCTAAATGACTCCTAACTGGTTAGAATGTCGACGGGGGATATATTGTCGAATCTGACAACAAGTTAATCAGCCAGTAGCGGCAAGATTGGTGGGAGGTATCCGCGCAGAAGCGACGGGCCTAATTAAGCCAAACCACCAGCATTCGGGTTTCACCCCTCAATCCCCAACCTTAGTCACCGATTTTGCAAGAGTCAGATTCAAACCAACTTTCCTCTTAGGTCAGTCTCCTATTTGAGTCCGAGATGTCCCTAGGGCCAACGTCTACTCAGTTTTAGTTAGGCTTGGGTTAGTGAGTGAGGGGATTGTTTGTGGGCTAAGGGAGGGTAATAACTTCCCCACCTTATCTTGTTTATAGGAAAAGTAACACTCAAACAATATTTCTTACAAGAATGAAACTTATACTAAATGCTATGCACACATACCTTGGCTCACTACTCTCCAATAGTAAATAGAAAAATATAATGAAATAGACACTTACCTAAATGCAAAGTCTAAATCATTTTTAGCATTTACAATCAACTTTTTACTGTTGTGTTAGAAATGTATATACAGTGAGTCAAATAAGAAAATAAATGTTACAGATATTAAACTATGCAATTCAGCCAACCTGCAAAAAATACCGGTTAGTAGTTTACTCAGATTGCCGCAAGAATGTAGCAATCTGAGGGCTTTTGGGCTGCTTTCTGAGCAGAGTCCAGGGCTACTTATATGTCCACTGCAGCAAAAATTCCTTGTTAAATCTGTACACCAAGAACAAAGAAGAAAGTTGACCAAAAAAATGTAAACTAAAAGAGAATTATTTACCGTCTCTCCTCGACAACGGCGCCAAAATTTGATTGAGATTTTACCTGCACACAAATACAAAATTTCAGAAATACAAAATAGAAGTGCAAGATGCTCAATACTACCGCTATAGCAAGTGGCTATGTGGGCCGTGATCCACAAGGAGGCACTAGCGATGGAAACTTTTTAGTAAGTTCTCTTTTACGTTACAAAGAATGATTAAAGTTCTTCTTTTGGTTCATGTAAAAGAAAATAAAAAAGAGTTAAAGTTAAATTAGGAAAAAAATGGTAGATAGAGGAGGCGGAGAAAATAGAAGTGGATATGTACAAGGAAATTGAAAAAGAGTGAAAGAAATTTGGAAGACTGTGGTGTTGGTAATTTACACTAAAATTAAAAGAAAGAAAACTAAAAAACATACTTACCTCTTCGGCGCCTGCTTACCTTTAACCCGTATCGATGATGTACCTTTACTTGAAGGCGAGCGAAGCATGGCAGATGAGATCTTCCCCATTCCCGATTTACACTATGAAATGAAGAGGCGAGCTACACTATCATAGAAATGGATATCCATCACCATAAGCCATCAATGGCACTTGCAAAGACAAGACAACTTCGAGGCTATCGGTTTCATTTGGATCGACAAAACACAGAAGAGGGAAGCGAAAAAAATAAGAATAGAAAAGAAAAGAAAACTTCGATTCGATTCAAATAACAATGAAAGAAAAGATCACTTACACCGGTGTCACCTTCAGTACAAACTTGCTCTCATTCCTCCATGAAACTCTCCTTTCCTCTCAGTTATATAAATAAAATAAAAATTACATAAGAGAAAATAAAAAACCTAAGTTACAAACTACAAATTAGCCTAAGTTCTACTCTCTGCTTGGTCATTCCTTTTTTGCCTTGAGATTGCAGGTATTTATAAGAGAAATGCAGAGGGTAGAGGAGTATGAAGATAAGGAAAGCTGGTTATTTCTGAATTTGATTCCTCACCTTATCTCCAAACTTGATTTGATGCGGATATTCAGGTCTGATCTGTAACTTATTGGCGTATTGATTGCTAAATATATTTTATCAAATGATAGAATTAGAAATAGTGATCAACTTAAGACTTGTAGCCCTTTAAGTTCTCTTTCTGGATCATCTTGACTCATTAGATTTGAGTTTTGGTAGCGAAAGATATGATTCAAATACTAAAATATATCCAGCCAGAATCTGAGTCAAAATTGCTTCATCTCATCCGTTGATCTTCTATCTATCCATTTATCCCTTTGGATTTGGACTCTGTATCTGACGTTATCCTCAGTTGATTTTTAGATTTAACCACTTGATTCACCAAAAATCGAATTTAAAACTGAATTTGGGATCATCTTCCTCTAACCAAATAGATCTAGTTAAATCTGAATTTAACTGATATTTATTTGATTTTATCCTCTTTCTTCCCAAGATTATCTTCTGCAAAATAGACATTTAAGACAAGGAATTTGCAAATTTATTACATGATAAATGTGGATATGTAATAAAGAATAAAGCAATAAATGTGCGCAATCAACTATTCTATATATCCTATCTCTAAAGCACGTGCATTTATCTTAGTGATCATATTTGTTTATAATTTTGCACTTCATATTTTGATTACTTGTATAGATGTAGTTTCGTTAATACTATAGTGTTTATACTCGTACAACTAGTGAGCCACATTTGATTATTATGTGTTTATGCTTTATTGCTCACTTGTAAAACCTTATTTTGATGATTCTTTCATCTTAACATTTATTTCCTACTTTTGTACATGTTTTCATAAAAAAGTGTTTATCTTCATGTATATATCAATTTTATCCAAAACTTTAGATATACATGTCTATCCTAGAGTCACTTGATTTTCATACAATATTCTATTATGGACTCATTTATATTTGGATATGTATGTAAACTCTAGTTTAGACAAAACATACATATGCCTTGAAGTTTATTTTATTTTGATGTAAATTGAATTTTTATGATGTTCACGTTTATAAAGGAATTTCATATGAGCTTCATTGCCTATTTCCATGATTATACTTATTACATGATTTTTGCACTCTACATCATTTTGTTTACTCATGATATTGGATTCATGATAATCTCTTGTGCTTTATAGATTTTGAGTGTCAATTATTGCGTGATTTTCATGTTCTCATGGATATATTCATGTTTTATTCCTAGCTTGAAGGATTTCGTATTAGTTTTCAAAATTATCTTTAAAACTAGTTTTTATTCTTCAATTGGTAGAGTTTTCAAATATGTTAAAATATTTTCAAATCATAATTTTTAAAAACCCCTGCATTCCAGGGTGGTTGCATGGGCGACCATACCTTGTATACCCTTATTGAATATCTTTTAAACTTGTGCATGAATAGGGTGATAGGTATGAGTTATTGGTTGTAAAATGGAAGTGAAAGGAGAATTACCGTGTAGATTTAGGCTAACGGGTCGTGTCCACGAGGAGGAATGCGATATAAGCTTTTTGGTGTTCTTGTTAAGTAATAAAGAATGAAATTGGTGTCTTTCTTTTAAGTTGAAAAAGAGAATAGAGGAAGGGAAATGATTAAAAGAAAATTTGTAAATTTGGAGAAGGCTTTGGAAAAGGTGATTTAAAAAGCTTTGAAAAGTGATTTGTTATTTTTAATACACGAAGGAGATCTGCGCTCACTATCTCACTACTCAACGATTTGTTCTTCTCTTGAAATCCTTAGTGTCTCAACTTGATCATAGGTGAAAACTTAAGCTTGAGTTTAGAAAATTTTAAGTAAAGCAAATAAGATAGTTTGGAAAAGTTAACTTTTTTTTTTACAAAATCATCTTGAGTTGAATGTTAAATCATCAAGTGTTTCAAGCATGAAATAAAAACAAGTTCAAGAGAAGTTTTAAAAGAAATAGAAGTTTATAAATCCAAGCCCATCCACATGTGCCTTCAAGAATACTTTCACAGAAGAAAGGCTTTAGTTTAGACATGCAAATGATTCATTGCGTCTATTCATCAAAAACTATTCAAAAAGAAGAGGGATCAGAGAGAGGAACAATAGTGAGCCCAGAATACTAATTTAGCTACTCATGGAAGATGAAAAAGAATGCATGAAAATAAAGCTAGACATACCGTGAATTGGAGTGGAAGAAGAGAAAGCTAGATCCTTTTTTTGCTGTCACTTCAATCTTCAGATTACAAGCACTCAATTCCCTCTCTCACTGGTATTTAATCTGAACTACAAATTACAAAACAAAGTTACAACTTCTATATTATCTAACAAAGAGCCTAAAACCTTAAAGAATAAACAAAAATTCTAATTCTAGTCTTCGGTAATTTTTCAGTACAAAACCCTACCTTTTATAGGCAAAAACCCAGAGGGAAGTGATTAGTCACATATATTGCATATACATTGTCACCTTACCATACTTTTTAGCTAATAATCATATTAATAAGTCTTCTTCTTCTGTTTAATGTAGGCCAATTGCTAAAAGAAAAGAAAGAGAAACAAGCCCAAAAGTCCACCAAATTCTAATTTAATTCAGAAGAAATTCAAAATCAAGGAATTAGGGCTAAATCTTGGCATATCAAGAGGTTGAAAACCGGTTGAGAAGAATCCTCACTGAATCAAGCAGTTGAAGCCAATAATTAAAGGCTGTTTCGTCAAATCTTGAAGCTGAAATAAGAAAACCAGCAAAAGATATGGGCAAATCATCAAACCGGGGATCTCCACCAATTGGGTGTGGCCACAATCAAAATTAGGATTTCTTAAATTTGGTCAAAATAAGATTATTTGTTTGATTTTTAAGGTTAGGAAGATAATTTATCAAAGTAATTTAGTCTTGATCTTTATCTTAATGAAATATGCACACTTCATACACTTACACACTTAGGGTTAAAAAAAAACGAAGATTCTTATGCCTTATAAAGAAAAAAGAAAAAATTTCTATGAAAGATGAACAAATCTAATTATTGATTAGCTAGGTGCTTTGGCCTAAGCAAGTCTTAGTATTTATGCGAAAGATGATTAGATAAGTTTGAGAAAAAATATATATAAAAATCCTCTGATTAAGCTGGGTATTTGTGCCTAATAAAGCATAAGTATTCACGCCTAAAAAGGGTTCATATTATAAAATCCTTAGTTTTGTGGCCTTGTTTGCTCGAGTCCTTAAGTCCTTGGGGTGTTTTCTCCGTTTGGTTTGGGAATCATCGATTAAAGGTTCGTTACATGGGCAGATTAGAAAGCCTAATAGAACTAAGGAATAATACCACAAAATATATATATATAAATAAATAAGGTATAAGAGTTAGAGTTAATGAACTCTTAGTCAAAATTTTCACGATCACAAGGTGCATATGACTTAGGGTAAAGTAATAGACTAAATGAGAAATACAATTTGACTCCTTACTTTGATTGATAACAAATTTTTGAATAGAGACTAAGTTTAGAATGAAAAATTCAGTTTTCCTACAACTTATAGATTACTTAAGTCTTACAATTATATTTCAAATATTTTTCTCTTTCAAAATGCTTTTCGAAAATACTAACTCTTTGTTTCTCTTCTTTATGGATTTTGTGGGTGTAATCCACTGAAAACCCTCACGAGACAAAAACTCGTCCTCTAGGGAAAACCTAGAGGTTTAAAGGCTTGTTGCACATACTCAGTGCAATCGAGTGACCTGCGAAAGTGGTCTAATAATCCTTAGTATAGTTTAGTTGTTTTGCTCGAGGACGAGTAAAAGATAAGTGTGGGGGTGTGACTAGTCACATATATTGCATATACATTGTCACCTTACCATACTTTTTAGCTAATAAATCATATTAATAAGTCTTCTTCTTCTTTGTTTAATGTAGGCCCAATTGCTAAAAGAAAAGAAAGAGAAACAAGCCCAAAAGCCCCAAAATTCTAATTTAATTTAGAAGAAATTCGAAATCAAGGAATCAGGGCTAAATCTTGGCATATCAAGAGGTGAAAACCGGTTGAGAAGAATCCTCCCTGAATCAAGCGGTTGAAGCCAACAATCAAAGGCTGTTTCGTCAAATCCTGAAGCTGAAATGAGAAAACCAGCAGAAGATATGGGCAAATCATCAAACCGGGGATCTCCACCAATTGGTTGTGGCCACCTGCCACACTAGGGCCGCGGAAACGCGGCCCAAGCCGCGTTTCCGCGGCCTTGTTACGTCAATTGGGGAGCGTTTGCTCCCCCAATCTTCTCGGGATTCCCCCCTTTTGGTTTTGCCCTATAAATACTAGTTTCAGCAGAGCAAAAGGGATTTCAGCAGAGCAAAGGGGACGATCATGCAGAGATAGGATTTAGTCCACTTTTCCATTTTTTAGTGTAGGTTTTTGTTTTTTTCTCATGTAATTTTTAGTTTTAATTTATGTAAATCAGAGGAGATTAGAGTTTCATAGGAGAACGAGAATGAAGCTTGTACTGAGAGTGACACCGGTGTAATGTTTCTTTCTTTTCTTTTGTTGTTATGAAATAGAATGTATTTACCTTTTTATGTACTTCGTTTTAGTGTTCTTCTTCTTCTTTTCTACTCACTCATTTTTGTACCAATTGCTCTCTAAGTGAGTCTTAAAGCATCGAAAGAACCTTGCCTTTGCGAGTGCCACCGATAGCTCATGACGATGGATTTGAGTCTCTGTATCATTTCATGCTTGTTTTGTCTTGATGATGTAATGTGGAAGAGACAATAATCAACTCTTATGGGCTATGCGCTGATTGCCTCCACTTCAAGGTAACATCGTCGCCAAGATTCAAGGTAAGCTTTTGGTCAAAAGGAGGCAAGTAATTATTTTTAGTTTTTCTTTATTTTCTTGTAATTTTTAGTTTAGATCACCAACACCACATCTTCCAAATCTTTTTCATTCTTTTCAATTTATTTGTACAGTCATTTTCTGATTTTCTCCACCTTCTCATTCTACCACTTTCTTCCACACTTAACTTTAACCTAACTCTTTTTCATTTTCATTTCTTAAAACAAAGAAGAACCTTCATTTTTTCTTCACAAAGATTTCAACACAAACCTTGAACGCTTCTATCGCTAACCTTCCTTGTGAATCACGACCCGCATAGCCACTTGCCATCGCGGTAGAATTGAGCACTTGCACATTTCTATTTTGAAGTTCTGAAATACTGTATTTTTGTGCAAGTTCAAGCTCAATCAGGAAGGGAGTGAGGAGATAAGGGGAAAGGGGAGCAAACGCTCCCTTTATCTCCACCGACAAGCCGCGGATCCGTGGCCAGGATGTGGCCAAGTGGCCACATCCTGGTGGAGCGACGATTGGCGGACTTGAGCTCCCGTTTGTCTTGCTGGATTCACTGTTGCAGCTCCCGGATTTGACGAAATGATCTTTGATTGTTGTCTTCAACCACTTGATTTGGGAAGATTCATTTCAACCAGTTTTCAACCTCTCTGATTTGTCAAGATCTGCGCTGACTCCCTGATTTCGAATTTATTCTGAATTAAATCAGAATTGATGGGCTTTTGGGCTCGTTTCTCTTTCCTATCCTTTAGCAATGGGCCTGCATTTTATAAAGAAAAATAGGACTTATTATATAAATTATTTAGATAATAAGCATGGTAATGTGACAATATGTATGCAATATATGTGACTGATCACACCCCCACACTTATCTTTTGCTCGCCCTCGAGCAAAATATCAAAACTAATTCTAATTAATTATTAGACCACTTTCGCAGGTCACTTGATTACACTAAGCATGTGCAACAAGCCGTTAAACCTCTAGGTTACCCCTAGAGGACAGTTTTGTCTCATGAGGATTTTCAGTGGATTGCACCCACAAAATCTATAAAGAAAGATAAAAAATGGTAATATTTTCGAAAAGCGTTTTGAAAAGAGAAATATTTGAAGTATATTTGTAAGAGTTCAAGTAATCTATAAGTTATAGGAATATCAAACTTTTCATTCCTAGACTTCGTCTCTATTCAAAAACATGTCATCAATCAAAGTAAGGAGTTAAATTATATTTCTCATCTAGTCTATTACTTTACCCTGAGTCATATGCACCATCGTGACCGTGAAGTTTGACTAAGGGTTCTTTAACATTAACTCCTATGCCTTATTTATATTTATTTTTGGTGATATTTATTCCTCAATTCCATTAGGATTTCTAATCTGCCCATGTAACGAGCCTTTAGTCGGTGACACCCAAACTGGACAGTTTTAGGGCACCAAGTGAGAGAACACCCTTAAGGACTTAAACACTAGAGCAGACAAGGCCACGAAACCAAGGATTATTATTTATAAAATGTACCCTTTTAGGCGTGAATACTTATGCTTAATGAGGCACAAATACCCAACTTAATCAAAGGATTTATATATATATATATATATATATATATATATATATATATATATATATTCAAATATAATTATTGATTAGCTATATATATATATATATATATATATATATATATATATATATATATATATATATATATATATATATATATATTTATAAGGCAAAAGAATTATTGTCTTTGAACCCTAAGTGTGTAAGTGTATAAAGTGTGCATATTTATTCAAGGTAAAGATCAAGACTAAATTACTTTCATCAATTTTCTTCCTAACCCTAAAAATCAAACAAGTTATCTTATTTTGATGAAGTCTAAGAAATCCTATTTATGATTTTCCTATTCCTTAAAATTGACTTAATTCCTTACAAAAATATATCAAAATATCGATCTTACCTTTCAAAAAGTTATATATATATATATATCTTTGTTTTTTTCTTTTTCTTTTTAAAGTTATATTAGTCATGTTAGAACCCTCCCCCACACTTATCTCATGCATTATCCTCAATGTATGAAAGAAATGTATAGATGCATGAAATAAAATTGATAAGAGGAAAGTTACCGATACACTGGGTCAAAAAGACACATAGCCGTTTCATTTACCGGCACCGATTTCAAAAAAGGTTTAAGACGTTGACCATTTACCTTAAAGTCATTTCCATTCTTGGTGTCACTGATATCTACTGTACCGTGTGGAAGCACGGATTTTACAACGAATGGCCCAGTCCATCTTGATTTTAATTTTTCAAGAAAAAGATGAAGCCTAGAATTATAGAGTAAGACTTTTTGTCCAGGGATAAAGGTTTTTCTTATGATGTGTATATCATGAAAAATCTTAACTCTATCTTTAGTGATCTTAGCATTTTCATAGGCCTCATTTCTTAACTCCTCTAATTCGGAAATTTGTAATTTTCGAAGGTCACTGGCCTTAGTCAAGTCGAAATTCAACTGCTTGATTGCCCATAAGGCCCAGTGCTCTAACTCAACGGGTAGGTGACAAGCTTTACCATAGACTAACCTATAAGGAGACATTCCTAAAATCGTCTTAAAAGCGGTCCTGTAGGCCCATAAGGCATCTACAAGTTGGTGGACCAATCTTTCTGGTTTGGTTCACAGTCTTCTCCAAGATAAGCTTGACTTGTCTATTGGAAACCTCAACTGCCTACTGGTTTGAGGATGATAAGGTGTGGACAACTTGTGAGTTATGGCATACTTTCGCATAAGAGCTTCAAAGGATCTATTACAAAAAGTGAGTGCCATTACCACTGATGATAGCACGAGGGGTTCCGAAGCGTGAGAGAAAATGTTCTCTTTCAAAAACTTTATGACAACTTTGTTATCATTAGTTCTACTAGGAATGGCTTCTACCCACTTGGACATATAGTCCACAGCAACCAATATGTATTGGTTTCCAAATGAATTAGGAAATGGACCCATAAAGTCGATGCCCCAAATATCAAAGAGTTCTATTTCTAGAATTGGGTTTAGGGGCATCATACCTCGTTTTGAGATTCTCCTACCATCTGGCATCTAGGGCACGTCTTGTAAAATTCATAAGCATCTTTGAACAAAGTGGTCCAATAGAACCCACTTTGTAGCACTTTTTTAGTAGTCTTACGGGGACCAAAATGTCCACCGCATGCAAGTTCGTGACAAAAGGACAAAACACTCTTAACCTCTTCATCGGGAATACATCTCCTAATAATTTGGTCAGAACAGTACTTAAAAAGATACAGTTCCTCCCAAAGAAATACTAGACTTGAGATAAGAACCGGTATATATCATTTTTGGACCAATGAGACGGAGTTTGGTTTGTGACCAAGTAATTCACTATATCAGCAAACCAAGGTTCCCTAAAGATAGCTAAGAGATTTTCATCAGGAAAATCCTCATTTATGGGTAATTCGTTGCATGGAGAATTAGGGATTCGTGAGAGATGGTCAGCAACGATATTTTCTACGCCTTTCTTATCTCGAATCTCGAGATCAAATTCTTGAAGAAAGAGGATCCAACGAATGAGTCAGGTCTTGGCATCCTTCTTCATCATGAGGTACCTAAGCGCAGAATGATCGATAAAAATGGTAGTTTTGGACCCTAGTAGGTAGGGACAAAATTTCTCTAAGGCAAATAATACTGCCAAGAATTCCTTCTCAGTAGTAGTGTAGTTCAATTGAGCATCGTTGAGAGTCCTACTAGAGTAGTAAATCACGTGCTGCTTGTTATCAATTTGTTGTCTTAGGACAGAGCCTATGGCAAAATCAGAAGCATCGTACATGATTTCGAACGGCTTAAAACCAATCCAGTGCAGATATGATTGGTGCAGAAATAAGCTCTCTCTTAAGCTTCTCCCAAGAATTCATACATTAAGCATCGAAAGTGAAGGACACGTCCTTAGCTAACAGATTAGTCAAGGGCCTAGCAATCTTGCTAAAATCCTTGATAATTCTTCAGTAAAAACCGGCGTGTCCTAAGAAGAATCTAATATCCTTCACGTATTTGGGCATGAGAAGCTTTGCAGTAACCTCAATTTTGGCTCTATCCACTTCAATTCCTTTCTTGGAGATTTCATGACCCAAGACAATTCCATGGTTTACCTGAAGTGGCATTTCTCCCAGTCCAGTGTCAGATTTTTCTCAGCATAACGTTGGAGGACAAGTTCTAAATGGTGGAGACATTGAGTGAACGAATCTCCGTAGATGGAAAAATCATCTATGAAGATTTCTAAGAATCATTCTACCATATCAGAAAAAAGACTCAACACGCAACGTTGAAATGTTGCTGGGGCATTGCATAAGCCGAAAGGCATTCGACGATAAGCAAATGTCCCAAATGGACATGTGAACGTAGTCTTTTCTTGATCCTCAAGAGCAATAAGAATCTGATTATACCCCAAGTAACCGTCCAAGAAACAGTAATACTCGTGGCCCGCCAAACGTTTAAGCATTTGATCAATGAAGGGAAGTAAAAATGGTCCTTACGAGTTGCAGCATTAAGCTTCCTATAGTCAATACAAACTCGGATCTTTGTGGAAAGTCGAGTTTGGACCAACTCTTTGTTCTCGTTTTCCACTACGGTGAAACTGGATTTCTTTGGAACCGCATAGACAGGACTGACCCATTGGCTATCAGAAATAGGATAGATTATCCCATTGTCTAAGAGTTTCATAATTTCAGCATGAACAGCCTCTTGCATTAGAGGGTTTAACCTACGCTGCGGGTCTCTTTTAGGTGTTGCATCTTCATTGAGATGAATGCGATGTTGAACTATGGTTGGACTCAATCCCTTTATATCAGTCATAGTCCAACCAATGGCTTCCCTATGTTTTCTTCGAATTGCTTTAAGATCTTCTTATTCCCCGTTATTTAAATGGGAGGCAATGATGACAGGAAAGGTCTCTTGTTCGCCTAGATAGACGTACTTGAGATGCGCAGGTAAGGCTTTCAATTCTAAGGAAGAGGAAGGCTCACTGGAAGGATTAGTCAAATTTGTTGGCTCCATATTTGATGAAATAGAGTTCGAGGCCCAATTCACAGCTGACTCAACAACTGATTAAGATTAAAGTCATCAGACTATAACTCGAAATCACACTCAGTTTCTAGTTCCAATTCTGTCCTATGTTCACTTGTTAAGTTCTCAATGAGGTTGACTTCAAATGTTTGGTCCTCAACATCACGGGGTTGTTTTCCTAGGTTGAAGACATTGACTTCTCTAGTCATGTCTCCAAAGGTTAACCTCATAGACCCATTCCTACAATTGATGTTGGCATTGGTAGTAGCAAGGAATGGTCGCCCTAGGATAACAGGAGTTTGAGCCTTAGGATTGGACACAGGTTGTGTCTCTAGAACTATGAAATCAACAGGGTAAATAAACTACCCGACCAGATAAGGACATCATTAATCTCCCCTTTTGAAACTTTCACTGAACGATCAGCCAGTTGGATAGTGACTTGAGTTGGACTAAGATCGCCCAACCCGAGTTGTTGATAAACTGAGAATGGAAGCAAGTTAATCTTGCCCCCAAGTCAAGAAGTGCACGACTAATCTTGGCTTGTCCTATTGTGCAGGCAATGGTGGGACAACCTGGATTCTTGTACTTAATAGGGATCAGACCCAATAGTAGCTCACTAATGTTAGTGGCTAAGAAGACCTTTTTGGATACATTAGTCTTTCTCTTCTGGTGCATATTGTAGGCTGTCAAAAAAATCACAAAAAGACAAGCCATTAAAAAGTAGAACCTCAGCATCAAGGCGCG
>JAVJIF010022758.1:0-88276 GCA_038442645.1 Agave tequilana
TTTCCTGTAATGATGTGAGAGTCTAGATACAGGTCCTCAAAGACTAGTATAGTAGATGATGCATTAAGGTTATAGATTATATGTTCTTGGTTATTTTACCACTCCCTCTATATATAGGTGAGTTCTTGGCATGGTTTGAAATCTCCGCATTTATATTGGTATTGGCCTTAGGTTTTTGGTATCAAAATCGGCAATATTGGTCGTTTATCGGCTGTTTTGCAATATTGGTATCGTCTTAGTCATATCGGGCCATGTTGGCAATATTCTAAATCTTGCTTCTAGGTTTTGTCTATCAGCTATTTAGTTATACACTTGTGTATTGGTGAACGAATTGCATGGCATCTGTCTGTATCATAATGTCACTCAATAGTTTCATGAATATGGATATATCAGCCGATGGTTGATATTGTCTTAGGTACCTCCAAACATGATACAATAGTGCTAATACATATCGTAATTGGCCGATATTTGAAACTTGCCTTGACCACAATTGGAAATAATTGAGTGGGCCAGGTTAAACCTTATTGAATTCAAAGCTTGAAGCTGAGCTTGCAACTATAGTAATCACTAATATTACAAATGCTTCCATGAGACCAAACATTGATTTTGTTATAATGCCTCTGAGCAATTTTAACGAACCCATGCTTCATGTGCTTTTGATGAGGACATCGCACCATTTGTTAGTTATTATTATGCCTTTATTTTCAGTTTAGTTTTCTTTTATTATGAAATTTAGTACCACATCGGTTATATTCGGGAGCGGAACTTTTTTAAAGCTGATAAATAGGCCTCAAAATTTCTCTTATGGGTAGTCAATTAATTAATTAAAAAATTTTCAGTTAAATTTCTTGAGCCTTGAATTCTTGAGATTGGCGTGTGAAGCCCGTGGTTTAAGGAGTGTGAAGCCCAAATTTGTTCTTTTCTTTTTCTTTTTCTTAAACTCTAATTTCCTTTTTTTATTTCAAAACCCTCGTTTTCTTTTTCATTGATTGAAGGTAATTGCGATCCATCTCGTTTTACATCAATTTTAGTATCAGAGTAACTGATTTCCAATCTCCTTCAAATTTTTCCTCTCCCTTTTCCCTAAACCCTAACCTCTCTCCAATCCCTAGATATATTCTTTTTTTTCAAACATTAATCCTATTATAACCCCAAAAAAATCAAAACAGATCTGTACTTAAAAAAGTCAAAAACAAAAGAAATTTGCAAAAGTTATTATTCATTCGAAAATCCAAAAAAATTCCAAAACCTCGTGTTCATCTCTTCTCTTCTCTCCCTCCAATCTAACCCAACCCTAATCTCCACCGTCATTGCCACCTTCGCTCCACAACCGCTTCTTCCCCTGTGCGCCACTATTCCATCCTCTCTCCCTAAGTCTGCACCACCACCGCTGCAAGCTGCAGCGCACTCCCCTTCATCCTCTTCTTCTTCGTCTTGTCTTCACATTCACACAGTCACACCACCCATCTTCGACCACACCATCACCGCCACCTTCACGCTGCTGCAACGACCACACCCCTGTCGACTACGCCATTGCCACGACGCTGCTGCCACGGCTCTGCTGACCACGACGCTGCCCGACGACCGTTGCTCCTTCGACCACGCCGCTGTCACTCTGCCACTGCTTCGCCACTACACCGCTGCCACGACGCCATTGCTTTGCCAACCATTGCTGCCATGACGCCAGTGCTCTGTCGATCACTGCTGTCACATCTCCCTCAACATCTTTGCTGCCTCCTTTTTGCCGTCATAGACAACGTCGGTGCCTCCACGTGCTCCGCCGGCTATGCTTCTACTCGTGCTCCGTCGTCACCGATCCCCGCAGCTATCGTCGTCGTTTGCCGCCGCTGTAGCTGTAGAGAAAGGTCAAGAACCCTACTTTGAGTTGGGTTTGTAAATCGGATCCGACCCGATTCAACCCGACCCGCTTTGCTTGCAGCTTGGATCTGACCCGAGTGGAGCCGGCCGAGTCGGTGCTGACTCATCAGCTCCGCATGATGTCAGCGGCCTACCCGAGCTGCCAGCTCGAGTTCGAGCTGACTCTGAGCTGCCAGCTCAGACCAGCGTATTCGAGTTTTAATTTTCCGACCGTTTCTCGGCAATTGAGAGTGGATCGACCATTTTGGATGTGTTGGAGTCGTTGAAGAGAGCTACACAACCAACAATTACCAGTCTTTGTCCGCTCGCGTCCACCACACCACCGTTCAAGAACTTCCCTGCAAATTTTTAGCCATTAGTGCGGAGAATCTCTCTAGACTCTGACAGACTTGTGCTAGAGCACGAACTACTCATCTTCAGGTTATTCGTATCTTCAGGTATTTTGTATCTTGACCCAATTTTAATTGTTAATTTCTTGCAAATTTAGGGATTATGCTTTTTGTAGTTTTCATGCTTAATTGTTGATGTTTATTAATCTCATGTATTGGTGTTACTTCATCATCCAGGATCATATTTTTTTTGCATATTAGAGATTGAACTTTTTAGAATGTAATTTTTTTTATTTAGTGCATGCATTTAGTTGCATTTGAGTCTACGAACTTTGCATATCATCCGTTTTGTTTGTATTCTTTTGCTTGCATTCTGTCCTAATTAAGTTGTAGATATATCTGAGTTTAACACGAGATTTTGGTTACGTCTCCTAAGTCCGAAACACAAATGCACAATAACACTAGAGAGAATTATCATAACTAACTGGCGTGAGTCACGAAACACACAACCTTGCACTATAGAGCATAATTATTATGATAGGCATGTTGTTAGGAGGAATAGAGCCAACGAGAAGCAACGTATTGCCGCCCGTTTTTTATGGTATATATGACCCTCACGAACTTTGTGATTGGATAGTGTACCTGGGCTACTATTTTGATTTGTATGAACTTTTTGATGTGAGTAAAGTCGGGTTTGTCATGTGTAAACTAAAATCTGCAGCTTTAAATTATTGGACTAGTGTAGAAAGACAACTAGTAGAACATACTCTAGACCTATAGAGACGTGGGATGAAATGAAAGAAAAGCTTAAAGAGAAATTTATTCCCTTTAAATCTCGAGTTTTTAAGAGAGTTGTTTTATCTACGTCAGGGAGGCTTGTCTGTTACCGAATATAAGCTTAAATTTAAGGAGCTTGTATTTGAATGTGGTTTTTAAGATAAATCATTTTCCTACTATATATCTGTTTTATAACGGAATGAGACTTGATTTTAAAAGTGAGCTCATCATACATGTCTTGAAGTCTGTTAAAACAGACATTTCTTTTGGCTTTAGAGCTAGAATTGTCCACTTTCCAGAACTGAGAGCAGTGTTCTATATGTGGGGGATATGGACACTATGCTTATGAGTGCCCTTCGATTAAGTGTTCTAAATGTGGAGAATTTGAATATTATGATTATCAGTGCCCCTCGAAGAGTCAACATACTGATAATGTGCAAATTGATGACATTGATAATTCGTGGATTGCTGAGGATGTCCACATTCCTTCTGAGGGTACTAGGATGTTGATGATTTAATAAAGTCTATACACCCACACTTGAGAAGACCCCTGTTCATGAAAGAATATTTGTGACCTTCATGATGCATTAGTTGAGTATAGTACACCCATACCTGATGATATTGATGTTTCAGAAGATGATACTATTGATTCTGAGCACACATTAGTGAAGTCTATTATGCCCATATAGTTTGCTAGGTATTTACTTGTCATACCTATGATAGAGGAGTAAGGACATAATTGAGCTTGGGATAGTTGATACTAGTGGTGTTACATCTAGTAAGTCATCTGAGTTCTCTCGCGCACATTGTGGTTTGGGTTGCTTCTAACCTTTTCTCTTCTGGTGAGTCAGTAAAATTCTTTACCGTGGTTCATTATGATACTCCTAGTATTTCTTCTTTTAGTGAATATTTGAAGTTATTTTTTTTGACTTTGGTCATATTTCTGTTGGTGTTAGTGATGTTATACTGTTAGCCGTATCTGTGTGCGCTCTCCTAAGAAACCCATATATCTCTGTCATATCTTTAGGAGTTACACTTAGTAAGTCTGATGCATTGCATTTGCCTATTACACATGATGAGATCTCTAGATAGATAGCTCAGTGATGACTACAAAATTGCTGCATATCCCCATAGTATTTTGCAGAAATTTGCAATTAAAATATGATGATGGTTACAAGTCACTCTGATAGTGTTTCCTCTCGAAACTGTGAGTCATGTTGCTCGCATCGACGTATATGTCCTAGAGTTTTGAGGAGGATTACTTTTATTGCTGATGAGTTGGATTTCCCATGAAACCCTGGTATCAATTCGATTTTCGGTAAAGGGGATTCGACTCGTCTGCTGCATGTGCCTCCTCAGATCTATTATCGACTGCAACTGATCCGTCACAAAGTCTGTCCACCTGCACCACCTTGGTTCGGACTTGATGCACGACGCACAGTTCCTTGACCACCACCATGGTCCGATTGAGATACTTTGTGAGGAGAGCCCTCACTTGACAGGGTCGGGTTTCTCTCACCCCTAGGAAATGATGAGTACATCACACTAGTTGCTAGTTATTATTATGCCTTAGTTATTTTTAGTTTAGTTGTTTTTTTATTATGAAATTTAGTACTACAGCAATTATATCTTGGAACTGGAACTTTTTTAAAGCCTATAAAAGCCTCAAAACTTCTCTTATGGGTAGTCAATATCAATGAATGAATTAAAAATATTTAGTTAAATTTCTTGAGACTTGAGGTCTTGAGACTGGGGTGTGAAGTCCGTGTGTAAGGGGTGTGAAGCCCCAAATTTATCCTTCTTTCTTTTTTTTAAACCCTAATTTCCCGTTTTATTTTTTTATTTTAAAACCCTAGTTTTTTCCCATTGATTGAAGCTGATTGCGATCCATCCCGCTTTACATCAGCTTTCTTTAGCAAGGCTAACTCGTGTTAAATTTGTCTCTTTATATTCTCCTTATTTTCACCCCTTAACTTCCATCTTCTCTTCATGTTGTATTTAATGAAGATGGAACTTGGAATCATATCTGATGTTATTCTTGGTTGCTCTCCATTCATGTTTTTAGTATATTTTATTTTTTTATTTACCACATAAGAATAAAAAAATTATGTTGAGAAACTGTTAAGTGAACCAGTGAAGCTTAAAGTTATTTTGTCCATGAGCTTTTACTTGTTATTCTCAAGAGAACAGTTTACCTTTGATTGGTATTTACAAGGAATGCTATATCCTTGACTAAATGCTGAGGAAGATTGCTTTTTATGTTGAACAGAAGAGGCAATGTAACTGCTAATGAAGGGCATAAACTTTAGTTATAAACTTATATCATAGCAGGCAGTGTTAATTGTTATATTACTGTTCATCGAGACCAATTTGTTGATTGTGTGCAAACGAAGAGTGTAGTATGTTGTGGGTGTGTCCTGTCACTAAGGCACAGGGAGGTTTATTTTTAAATCATATAAGTTTTATAGCATGGTCGCACCATGGAACCCAATTTATGATGACCCTTTTTAGATAATAATCTCTTTCAAAAAAACACAATTGTTAATGTGATGATTTCTTAAAAAATAAGAAAGCCCCAATTCCAAATTGTAGTTTGTAGCAACATGTGTGCACTTTCATCTTATGGCGTGTTCATCCACCGGGGAGGGAGGGACTAATTTCATATTCAGAGAGCCATTTTTACGAACAATTGGAAAAAATATGTTCACAGCTATAGAGCAAAATTTTGATAACTCAATGGCTTCTTCAAGATAAAGGCTAAGGTCTTAATGAAGGCATATGCTCGATAGGAATGAGTGGAGAAAAAAGTTGTTTGTAATGGCTTCTTCAAATATTATTTCCGCAAATCACCAAATTGTTAATTCAAGAACATTTTAGTATTGATTGCAAGATTAATGTTGTAATATACCTTTTGTGCTAAAATCTGTAATGTACATCTATGGGATAAATGATTAGTACCTATCCTCTTGCTTTTAGAAATGTGTGAGTACTGAGGTAACCTGAACATGTTACCTCTACTTCTTCTTAGTCCCTTTTCATTTTTTTACCCCCCTTCCTTTTTTAGAAAGGAGAGGGGTCAGGGTGGCGTGGGTGGTGTGTCGGGTGGGTGGTGTATGCGCCTTATATGTGAATGTGATCACAAACCATCTTGTGATACCTCTATGCATAATCTTTCTTTCATTAGGGTATTTTGAGGTTTGATCCATGGTTGCACAAGGTTAAATTGCATGACCAAAATAAAATAGAATAATATACTTATTGCCATTGGCTTTCAAGGTTTTAAGACATGGGCCTCATTTTGATATTTGACTAGGAATTTAGCACGGAGTCACAGAATGTGTTTTTTTTTTTTTTATGACAGCTGATAGTAAAACCTTCATTCCTTTCCTTTTGGAGTTATTTTTTCAACTTTGAGTTGTAACCCAACCCAACACCCCCCCCCCCCCCCCCCCCCCCCCCCCCCCCCCCCCCCCCCCCCCCCCCCGCGTAACAAAAAAAAAAAAAACTCAACCAAAACCAAAAAAAAAAAAATTCGCTTGGGGTTAAGCCAAAATGTTTCTTCTCTTTGTAGAATATATTGAGCATGTTGACATACTATTGGTTTAATCTGAGATTGCAACATCCATGTAATATGTTGAATAATTGTGAGATAATTCTTCTAAGCAGTTTACTGGAGGAAATGGTAGAAGCACTAAAGTTCTGCTTTGCTGTCACTAATCTTCTCCACAGTAAACACATTTCTTTTTATAACTAGAACTGGTCATTCATTTCCTTTTGGCTCACTTTGTGCTTCTAAACTTTTAAATCACTTTTATGTATCTTCAAGCATAATTACAATTGTTTCACTCTATATAGAATCAAATTTTTTATTATTAATTAATTTTTTTCTGCTTCTCCAGGCAATGACTTTAATTTCAAGGTTGACTGAGGAGAAGGATGCTGCAGCTCAACTGAACAACAAGCTTCGGCAGGAACTGGTGAGTATGATAACGCTGTATTTTAGTATCTTGCAATTCAATGGACAGGAGTCGGATGATGTTCTCCTACACAACATATGATATAGAATACCATTGCAGAAATATTTTTCCAGTAAATCAGCTTGCTATTTAAACGCTGCTCGGTTAAATAATAAATATATACCTTTGTTGATAGAGGCAAGATTCCCTGTTACAGAATATAGATTTCAAACCTTGAATTCTTTACAAGGGCAATATTAACCTGTTAAGCAACTAACTAGGTGTTTATTCAAGCAATAGGCACACCAATCCACCTTTTTTTCTTATTATTAAAATTAAAAAAATTAAAATTAAAACATTGCCAATCATAAAGTAGGTATCTAGCTGGGCTTAACATTTATCCAAAAACAAAAAAAATGAGTCTAACTGAATTGTGTAGTGCCGCATGTAATTTAGCAAATAAATTGTTTCAATCAATTTTGACGGGATTATTAGGTGCAGTCTTGGTTCGAAGTTGGCAAGGAGTAATGCTGTTTCAGCTCATTTTAGCCCGATTATTTGATAGAATCGTTATTGGTACAGATCTCTTTAAATGCACAAGGGCTTCATTCACAGGTTTACTTTTATGTAGTGTCCAATGATGTCTAAACCCATAAGTCAAGTACTCTGTAATATTCGAGGAAAATGGTCAAATGAGCCCTCAGATTTAGATTCTGGACCTGTTCAACGTTGATAATTGCAGTCTATTTATTATACTTAAATCACATGCCAATGTTATTAATCTATTGATATCTCCACCCCTACCTCCTATTGAATCTTCACCCTCTACCTCCCACATCATTGGATCCAAGCATGGACAAGTAGCGATACATAGTCAGGTCAGCTCGGGCTTCAAATTGATTCCAAGCTATGTAGCGCAGATACTTCTATCTATGGTTAAAAATTTTGGTGTCGGTATCGGTATCGGAACTGGTCATTGAATTTAATATCAATATCGTCAATATTGGCCATGAATATCGGCAATGTCAAAGATACCGGCTCCCATATCGGGCGATATTATAGGATTAGTACTATATCGGATATGTCAAAATCCGATATGATATTACCGATATATATTGGAATTGGCCAATATTTGAAACTATGCCCCTAGCCTCCTATCATTAAATCGTACTCATGTTGAACACCGACGCTTTCTTGGACACTGCTCGACACTTTTAACGTGTCCTCAATTATATATATTTTTAGTTTAGGACACTTATGGACACTTCTTGGATATAATCTTACATTTCTCCTACACTTCTTTGTTCAAATTATATATTTGAGATAATATTTACTTTCACATATGTATCAAAGGCTATACTTTAGTGAAAAAGTGTGGCCAAAATATTGACTTGTATAAGAGTATAAAACTATGATAAGTATAAATACGTTTCAATATAAAATATGAGAAATATTGAGCTAATTTATAGAGTTGGAAAAGTGAGGGCCTATTCCTTTCGCAAAATCACAGGAATGTATGATAGTTTTAATTTTTTTGTATAGTCGTCATTGTATGCTATAATAAGATTAGAATGTGTTTGGACAATTAGATGCAAGGACATGTCTATGCATGTATACACGGCCTTTTTATTATTTATGTATTAAAGTTTCACGTCGCCATGTCCTCGTGTACTTTCTAAGGAATTGTCGTGTTGCGTGCCCATGTGGGTGTCGTGTCCATGTCCATGCTTCTTAGAATTTCCAAGGCCACTGATATGTTATATGAAACTGTGCAGTAGGATCATATCAAGTTATTCCACTCAAATTGCATTCATCCATTCAGAATTGGTCTCTAGGTCTTCATCATAAAACGTACGAAAGATTAATTTTAAAATGTTGGCCATTAGAATTTTAGGGCCTTCTTGTTATGCGAGGTTTTATATACGACCGGGAATTTTTTCTTTTATGGAACTGTATGAGTAGTTGACTGTTCATTTCTCTTCGAGAATTTGCTTGATAGAAGAATTTCAAGTATTACGTGATCTTTCATTTAGTGCAAAATGTGTTGTATTCTTAAAGTCCATATTTTTTTCCTGCTGTTTGAGAAGAATATATTACAAGTTGTAGTTTTTATTGTCTTCAGTACAGATACTTTAGCCTCGTAGGAAACAGTAGCAAATATGTAAAAATGCAAAGCAAGCATTTCCTCTTCCCTCCCAAAAGATAAAACAGAGTACTTGACAAAGAAGATTTAAATGATAGTATGTTAGTTCATAGTATAAGCTACATGATTTCTTGCTGACGCGCCAAAAGAGTAGGTCTACACAGTTGGACACAATCTAACATTGGAAACAATCTCCTTTTCCACTAGTTTCTCTGATATCTGAAGTACCAGCAATTTGACCTTGTCTCGACGATTTGCAGGAGCTTTTGAGGAAAGAGGTGAGCAAGCAAGGCGGTGGCTTCTCATTCATGTTTGTGGTGATTGTTGTGTTGCTCGGGATCCTTCTTGGCTATCTTGTGAAGACATAACTCTCTCAGGATGCATCTCGTCAGGGATCCCTCGCGGCAACTTGCCTCCTAAAAGTGGGGAGAAAAAGGATTGACATTGTTTTCTCAGTCTAGACGTTTGTTTTTAGCGGTGTGTAGAATTCGGACTCACTCCTGAAAGTTGATTGGGTCTTTGTATGTGCTTCTTCTGATAGTTGTCTGTCTAGGGAATAAGTAACTCCTCACGTGTAATTCTGTCTCCTGTCAACTGTGAGAGTCTGTTGTTCAACATTTCCTTCCTGTTTTTGTTTCTAGCCCTTGGTATGTAGCTTTGCAAAGAAAAGGGATTGGTTTTCCAGATATCTATTGATCTTCATTCATTTCAATTGTGAATTTGTTTCTCTGGTGTCTTTTAATTTTCATTACATTCGGATCAGTTTATCGTGTCATACGTTTTAAGTTGCAGCAGATTTTTGATGATTTCGAAGAAGCAACGCTCTCTGGTTTATGGCCTGTTGGTCTCTATAATGAAGATTGCAAATGATTTTATTGGGAGATAGACTTGTGTAGTTCTGAAAGTATTTGAGTTTGAATCTTTATCACTCAAATACAATCATACATCATCCGAACACAAGATCTATTCCGTTGAAGTTGATTTATATTATTTCAAGTATCTATAAATAAAAAATTAAGTATTTTAATTTCTTTTTGCTCATGCATCAAATAGGGAAAAAAATGTGGTTTAAATAGTGAGTTGGTTAGTGTAATGGGGTAGAACATTTGAAACTTAAAAAAAAAAAATAATTTGTAAGGATTTTTAAATGTTTAGGTCATGATCAAATGACGGAATCGAGAATTTGTAGACATAAATCTAATCAATTCACTACTTTCGGTTATCCATTTTGCGTTACTTAATAGATGGGTAAATAGTATTCAAAACATTTGATTTTTGATTTTTAGTTACTTTAAATAATATAGATCAACTTCAGCGGAGTGGATCTTTTATCTTAATGTCGGGTATAAGTATTTGAGTGGGAGAAGGATTCGGCTTCCACTCCTTTCGGAACTCCACAAGTCTATCTCCTGTTATTGGACTGACAATTATCCCTTGTTTAGGTTCATAAGCAAGCTTTCTTGTATTCGTGCTTTTTGTGTGGGTGTGAGTGGCTTTGATTCAAATAATATATGTTATCACTATCTTGTTCTTTGTATTGGTTGGCCAAAATGAGCCAAAGATGGGCTTGCTTTTGACGATGATCCAAGAAGACAATTTTTTTACTGAAAGAAGCACGGGCAAGAGCACCAAAGATAACTGTGTGTTATAAAATAGAAATCGGTGTTAGAAAAATAAATTTGTAAAGCACGAGAGTCAAGGTGCTGTTTACTTTTATGCAGCTCAAGCATCGGAATGGGGATGCTGTTTGATTTGCAGCCGTAGTTGTGTAGTTGCAGCGTAGACAGTTGTAATTTTTTTTTTTTTTTTATCTCTGCTGTTGAAGCGCATGGAAGAGGGTGCCAACCGTGAATAATTTAAATAATTCGAGCTACATTAGCGAATTATTCATAAATAAATCCGTGCTACATTAGTTCTCGCTAGTTTGGAGATTTTGCAATGATTCGGCTGTTTAGGCCGGATAATTCGGGAAAGTTTTGGGGGTCCAAAAAAACTCGGCAAAACTTAGGGGATAATTCCGTAAAAGTTTTCCAATAGTTCGGGAACAATTCGTGTATGATTCCAGTAAACCGCTGATGTTTCGTTAAAAGTTCAGGAATTGTTGGGGTATATTTTGTGGATGTTACAGCCTACAAAGGACGTGTAAGGAAATAGGGAAGTATAATTGCTCACTTTCCTATCTATTCAAATACCGGAAAAGGAAAATAAGAAATCTTTTTTCTTTTATCTTTTCTCTTTCACACAATCATTTTCTCACTTCCAGAGTGTTACAGTTAATTTTGTGGTCATGTAAATCTCATTGTAATAAGTTATAGCATAAAACAGTAATTTTTTGATCATTTAAATCTCACTTGCATTCTAATTACAGCTCATTTTTTATTTTTTTCTTAATTAATTTTTATTTTAATATTATTTGCGTTCAACTTTTCTATTTCCACTCCCACATTACCATCCAAATACTCCTGAAAGATATAATATTTTTCAAATCACACTTCACACAACATCCAAACACCGAAACTTACTAATCAATTCTCAAGTTCTAAATGAAACTATTACTAATTCCTCACTTCTTCACTTCCTTACTTTTACTCTTATCAAACATGCCCAAGACCCGCAGAACGTGACGCGTTGACTAAAACTTATAATTATTCTTTTTGAATTTGAAAAAAGCAAAAGGGTTTTCTCTTTCCCCAATTTTGTGGTTATAATAATTCGAGGGTCCCTCTGCCAACAAAGCATCTGATTTTGTGGCGAATGCTCAACGAAGCTTCGCACTCCCACGCGAAACCCGAAGGAAGCTTCGTCGTCCGCCTTTTACGTGGTGACGTGGTCGTCCTGTCTTTGTGAAGCCATGCACAGGTGCATGCTGGATGAGGCCCCCGGCCCATGAGATTGCTGTATGTTTATCGTTTGAAGTTTAGTTATAACAATCATTGTTAATATCAACAAGAATCATGTGCTCAGTGGAAACGTTATTCACGCAATTGCCATTGTCAACGATGAAGTTGCATTCTTTGCTCTTGATCGAATACTTTAAATAAAAGATTTGATATCCCGCACAGCATAGAGGATCTTCTGATTGCACATCAATTTCTGAACAACACAAATTGCAGATTCCTCATGCTCATCGGCAAAGTCGGAATTATTTGGTTCTCAATATCGAATTCTCGTCTTCGCCGTCTTTGTAATCCGTCATATTGACTTGCTTTCTTTTAGGGCATTCATTGGACCTGTGTCCAATATCTCCACACTTATACCCCTTGCCAACTCTAGATTTGTCGTAGGGATTCTCTTTACTCTTTGCAGCTGTAGAAGTTACTGTTACTGATGCTGATGTAGAGGTATTGGTCGACTGACGGGCTGACGTCGGCCAACCGTCATGAAACTCGGCTGAACTCATGCGCCATTGCTGACTCTTCAATTGGTATTGAACGCCTAAAAGGTGAAGCTCTATTTTGTAGTCTCTCGATCATCAATGCTTTGTTGTGAGATTCATCAACAGAGAGACACATCGTGAAGGATCACGCGCTCTTTAATAGCATAATTTAGACCACTAATATATTTTATCGTTTGTTGCTCTTCCGTTTTAGATAAATCGTAACGTGATAATGGTCGTTAGAAATCCTCCGTATATGTCGTGGTAGTCCTTGTATCTTGTTGACAATGTTCAAATTATTTGTAAAGGATTTATTGATAATCAGGTGGAAGGAATTGTAACGCCCGATCCCAAGGATACGAGACGTTATGGCGACGTACATACGCGAGGTGAAAACAACCTCACGCGTACGTTAAGCCTCAGTACAGTACAATACCTCCATATAGATCTGAGGTCCAGCATGAAAGCAGTACAAGAATACCTGCAGAAAGAGGTCAGCGATCATACAGATATGAAAGACAGGATAATAAGATAACAGAAATAAAGCACTAAAATACCTATGAATAGTCCTGATGCGGAATCTCCCATGTGACTCCAAGGCACTCTCTGAAGCTATGGTAACTCGGATCGCCAATCTGGGCATGCAAACCCAGGGTCGTCAGAAAGCGACCTAGTGAGTGGTAAAACTGAAAGAGGCAGTAATATATACTATAGTACTACAAGCATGATACTACTATAGATACGTGATGGTGTATATCATATAATAAGCAGTAGAAATATATCAACATATAAGCAGTAGGAACATGTAAACAGGTCATCTTTTATTACCATTATTATCTAACCGGTTATCATCAGGTCATGTCTCTAATCATATCCAGTTTATAGAATATATAATGTTATCTAGTGATGATGAGAGAGAGAGATGGTTTAGAGAGAGAGTTTGGGAAGAGTGAGAGAGAGAATAGAGGAGAGAGAGAGAGGAGGGAATTAAAATGGGAAGAGGGTCGGTGGTGAACAGTAGGGCGGTGGGTTGGCTTCGTTGGGAAGAAAGGAGAAGAAAGGAAGAAAAGAAAAGATATTAAAAAATAATATTTAATTATTATTATAATGGCCCGACATTTAAACATCTCCAAACGGTACCTAAAAATTACAGAAAATAGAGAATATTATCCTGAGACGTAATATGAAAACGGTTTGATGAAACTCAATCCGTTTGCAAATTAAAAATCCCGGAGCGTCTCGCCGATACGGGCGACACTGGTTTGGCCGGATTTTCGATAAATTCAGAAAATTCTCCAAAAATACCCGAACGTAGATAACATGATTCTAAGATGCATGGTGAAAGCGGATTCTCAAAATTCTACCCCGTTTGTGAAATAAAATCATAAAGCCTATTATCGGTATCGGTCGACACCGACTACGGAGATTTCCAAAATAATCCAGGAAAATTCCAGAAAAATCCTGAAAAATCTCAAATATTAGAAAATAATTTTTGAAACTGAAATCGGCTCAATCGGACTACCAAGGAGGTCAAATCAATTTTTGTACGTCGTATCGCGTACCGATACTGTTATACGTACACCGGGGATCAGGGGGTTACAGGAATCTATCTTGAAATTATTATTTCATGTACCTCCACGTCGTTACTGGTGATTTAGCTTGATATCTTCTTGTGATTTGCAATTGGTCCCGCGTCATGCGACTACTCCTCCTTTGAGTTTGAATTTTACAAATTTGACTTGCTTCTTCGCGAGTATAAGCTATGTCAAAGAACTTATCCACCTCATAAATCTAATTCAAGAAGGATTCAATATCAAGGTTCAATTTTTATCATATATTCATTAGAATTGGAAACCCCCTTCTCTATCATGATTAGGATAAAAAATATGCCTCCCATGTTATGATTATGAAATCTGTCTTTCCTTTTTGAGTTAGGATTATCGAATCTTCTTCGTCTTTCATAACCATTCCTTCATCTTCATATTCCTCTTCAAAATCATGTAAGATTGTCAAATTCTTCCTTAGAGAATTCATCAAATTGGAAATTTCGTATAGGATGCATTGGTGGTGGATGATGTAGGGTGATTGATAAGTGGTAGTTATAATGGAGGTGGCTGATTTGATGGTGGTTGCTGTGGTGAATGTAAGGGTGAAGGTGGTGGTGAAAGATTAGTTGATGAATGACCTTGTCCGCTTCGATACGTACCATCGGTCAGACTTTGGTCATGATCTTGATGGACAATTTCTTGAGCTCTTAGACCATATTGTCTAAGTTTTAATTTGACAGCGCTAATCTCCCCTTAAACAGTGCGCGTTCTTGTGCAAAGGCCTTACAATTCATTGTTGTCTCTTGCTATCACTAAAAGTAGCCGAAATTCTGATATCACTTGACGCAGAGAAAGAAGCGAACAACGTCCTCTAGATCTCGTTTTAGCGCCAACGATCCTAAAGATACCTTCAGGTAGGATAAAACACTCGATTCCACGAGCAAATAATGAACAACTCGAATACACGAGCAATTGAAAGAGAAACACATTTTATTGATGATTAAAACTTGAATTAAAACTTCAATTAAAACTTGAATACAAAAACTTAAGATACAATAATCTTATATAGACAATAAAAGAAGAATACTAATTTAATTAGGAAACCTAATCAAATAAATAAAAAAAAAACAAACGAAATTTGAATTAGAATTGAAAACTAAATCTTTTTTAGAGTTGAAACGCAAGTACATGCAAGCCCCGTCAATCGCTGGGTGAGGGCTGTCGACAAGTGCAAGGAGGCTATAGACATACTGTATAACTCAAACTCTCAAAAAACGTCTGTTGACGGGCACAAATCAGTTGTCGACAGCTAAATTTGTCAAGACGATAGCTTGGCTCTGTCTTGATTGTTTCTGTCTTGATCTTCTACATTAATTTAGTCATTTGATGCCTTCGTTTGCTGCTTTTGTCCATTATTGGGTAACAATATTCATTTATATTTTCATCAGCTATTCAAAAGAAGCATTCAATTAATTTCTGGGCTATGCTGATTACAGCTAATTAACACCACACATAAATATTTTTACACGTTCTCTATAAATTATTTAATACTAATAAGTGACGTGTGCAGTTCTCAAACTTGTGACAATTGATCTTTACCAGCTATTCTTCAAATTTCTCATCTTAACTACATAGAGAAAGAGAATTTAATCTCAATTTAGGAAGTTGATTTTTTCTGATATCTAATTTGTTAAAGTTAGAAGTAGAAATTTAATCAAATTTACATTTAAGTGAAAGTGTACATTGTATTTTTTTTTTTTTTTTTTTTTTTCATTTCTTTTATGAGCCATGAATAAATAACTTATCATGTAATGCTAACTTTTCTTTTCCAAAAGGTAAAATTGTAATTATCTTCAAATTGCGGGCATTGAAGGGTATTGTGTAATTAACATCAACATTAACATTAACTAATGAGTGCGGCTATTCACACCCACAAAAATGCTCATCCTGCTACTTAATACACACACAAAATACTAAACACGTCCTTAAAACTTACCCAATTACTGCTACCCCCTTAAACTCCCCCCGCACACCCCCCCCCCCCCCCCCCCCCCCCCCCCCCAAAAATTAAACTCCTGGGTTCCCACTCTACCTCCATCGTCCTCGTCATTCTACTTAGAACTAATCTCTTAGTTGGGAGGGGGGACTCTCAGGGAATTCTCAGAGTTCCCCCTCCATCGTCCTTTGGGAAATCATGAGGAAAATCATGAGAGGGAAACTCTCAGGGAAATGATCATCAGGAGAAAATCATGAAGTGGAAGATGATTGGGCTCAAATTGGGCATTGCCTGATGGATGATAAGGATGAAGAGGAGATTGAGGATGATGACGAGGAAGAGATGGGCGGAGATGTGAAAGGGATGAAGAAGATTATTCTTCTGAATACAATTATGAGTAAGGCGACAGGGGACGAGGAGGAGGAGGAGAACTGAGACGAAGAGGACAGGGGGTCGTGTTGGAATATGAAGAATATAAATGTGAATCTTCGAGTTGAATTATGGCGAGATCCGTTGATCGAATCAATTGGATGATGGTTGGAGTGTGTTCTCCATCCATTGGGGATGAACATGGTATATTCACATGTTCAATTCCGACTTCGAATGAATGAGATATTCAAGTATAAAGATTGCCTAATTCAAAGCCAAAATGGGACTAAAGGTAGCTAAAAGCATTTAGTCCCACATTGACCGTGGATGGAAGTTCGTGGTGTTTAAATAGAGAAAATTGAGAACAAAGGGCGTGCCCTTTGGGTACTTGGAGTTTTCGCGCGCGATTTGGAGGGAACTATGCCCGCACATGCACGCGCGCGCACCGCTACTGGCGTCGGCCGGGCTCGGGCTCGGGCTCGGGCTCGGTTCTGGGTCTGGGTTCCCTACCTGGCCTGGTTCTTTTTGAATCGGGTCTCACAGGTATGGGTTGCGAGCATACCCGCTCCGCTATCCGGACCCGCTCCGCGTCAGTTGGATAGCCAACAGTTGTGACTGTTGGGTGCGTTAGTTGGACAGCCAACAGTTGTGACTATTGGGTCAAAGGTTACAACCTTTCGTTGGGTTCGGACCCGTTGGCCCCTCCTAGAGCGCTATAAATAGCGCTCCGACTCTCAATTAAAATACAACAAAAAACAAAGCCAGCAGAGCAAGAAAGGAATCGCCATATAAAGGAGATTCTCTCTCTTTCTCTCTCAGTCTTGAAGTTACTTCCAAAAGGGAAGTGGGAAATCAGTAACTCGGTTTTCCGAAGCGACTTCCAAAGGAGATCAACAAATTCTTGAAATAGAATTGTTGTCTGAATCTGGGACTTCTGAAGAAGAATATTCTTCAACCTTCCTTCGTCTTCTACAGTGGGTGCTCCTCCAAAGTAAGGCAAATATTCACCCGAAGATTAGGTAGTGCTATCCAAATACCGTGAAGGAGTGTTGTATCTTGGGAGACCAGCGTCCATTAACCCGTTAGCACTGGTGCGGGGGACGTAATTGTCTTAAGGAATTCGCTCTAAAAGCGTACCTCACTCCAAATACTGTATAAGTGAATTCATTTCTTTATACAGGGATATACTTAACAGTATATCGAGACTGATTTATATCAGTCTAATTGGTATTTAACCAAGGAAGGAAATTGAAAGGTGGTTCTTAAATTAAGGAACGTTCTATTGAACGAAAAACCTCCCACCTGATATTTGCCGACCTTAGAACGAAAAACCTCCCACCTGATATTTGCCGACCTGGCCAATTAGATTGTTGATATTTCAGTGATCTTGAATAGTTGTCAGATTGATTCCTGTTAAGCAGAAACCAACAATCTTAAAACAAATATTTATTGAAGTTTCTTATTTCTATTCTGCTTGAACTTGCAGAAAATGTCTGAGACTAATCAAGATAGCACTAGCAAGGCACCAAACATGCAGCTACAAGCTTTGATGCCAACTCCACTTCCTAACCCGAAGCCAGAGAAGCCAGGAAAATTTGACGGCACAGAATTCAAGAGGTGGCAACAGAAAATGCTCTTCTACTTGACCACTCTTCATCTGGCCAGATTCCTGCAAGAAGATCCACCAGAGCCCGCAACTGATGCATGGACTCAATGTGACTTCCTTTGCCGAAATTATATTTTAAATGGACTAGATGACTCTCTTTACAATGTCTACAGTCCCATCACAACGGCAAAGAAGTTATGGGTCAGTCTTGACAAGAAGTACAAGACTGAGGATGCTGGTACTAAGAAGTTCGTCGTAAGACGATTTCTGGAGTACAAAATGATGGACAGCAAGACTGTAATCAGTCAGGTGCAAGAGTTCCAACTTATCTTGCACGAGATAGAAGCCGAAGGTATGATTCTACCTGAAACCTTTCAGGTTGCTACTATCGTGGAGAAACTCTCATCTGCGTGGAGAGATTTCAAGAACTACCTGAAGCACAAGCGAAAGGAGTTGAAGTTGGAAGATCTCATTGTGAGGCTTCGAATCGATGAGGACAACAGAAAGTCCGAGAAAAGGAGCAGTAAGAACTCCTACGAAGCAAAAGCCAATGTGATCGAAGACTCAAAGGGGAAAGCGTCTACTTCCAAAGGTTTAAAGCAGAAAAAGACTTCCCAGGGGTACAAAGGTAAGGTCCAAGAAGGTAAGAACATGCGCTTCAGGGAACCTGCTATATCTGCAACAAAGAGGGGCATAAGGCGAATGAATATCGCAGCCGTCTCAAAAAGAACAAGAAGAGCCATCCACAGGCAAACTTGACTGACCATGAGTCGCCAAGCCTTTCAGCTGTGGTGTCAGAAGTGAATCTGACAACCAACAATAAGGATTGGTGGGTAGACACTGGGGCTACTCAGCACATCTGCTCTGAGAAATTATTATTCTCTGAATATCAAATACTAGAGCAAGATGAGCAACTATTCATAGGAAATTCAGCTGTCTCAAAGGTTGAAGGAAAGGCAAGGTCATCCTGAAGTGGACATTGGGGAAAGAGTTTACTCTGAACGATGTGCTACATGTTCTAGATATTCGCAAGAATCTGATATCTGGATCAATACTTAGTAAGAAAGGATTTAGAATGGTTTTTGAATCAGATAAATTTGTACTTACTAAGGGAGGGATGTATGTGGGAAAGAGTTATCTTGTTGATGGACTTTTTAAAGCCAATGTTGCAGTAGTAGATAAAAAGTCTGTGTATTTGTACCCGAAGCTTATAAATAAAGGAAAATCTTCTGTTTATTTGCTTGAGTCTCCTATTTTATGGCATGCTAGATTAGGGCATGTAAATTACAAGTCATTAAAGAACTTGTCTAATCTAAGATATATTCTAAACTCAACTTGGAAGAAATTCGCAAGTGTGAGATTTGTGTTGAGGCCAAGTTGGTGAAAATTCATTTCACTCATTGATCGAAATACAGAACCTTTAGAGTTAATTCATAGCGATCTGTGTGACTTGAAGTTTATGCCAACTAGGCGGTAAAAAGTATTTTATTACTTTTATTGATAACTGTACAAGATACTGTTATGTACATCTTTTAAACAGTAAGGATGAGACAATAAATATGTTTATAACATATAAAGCCGGAGTTGAGAATCAACTCAACAAGAAAATAAAGGTTCTAAAATCCGATAGAGGCGGAGAATATGAATCAAATGATTTTAGTGAGTTATGTGCTCAATTTGGTATAATCCATCAAACACAGCACCATATACTCCTCAGCAAAATGGAATTGCTGAACGGAAGAACAGAACTTTGAAGGAGATGGTAAATTCCATGCTCGTAAGTTCTGGAGCTCCGCAGAACTTGTGGGAGGAGCTCTATTAACTGCAAATTATATTCTAAATAGAGTACCCCACAAGAAACTTAGTCTTATACCATTCGAGTTATGGCATGGAAGGACACCTTCCTACCATTACCTCAAAATGTGGGGGTACCTTGCTAAGGTGCTGGCACCATTACCTAAAAGGACTAAGTTGGAAGCAAAACTATGGACTGCATATTCATAGGCTATGCCTTGAATAGTAGTGCCTACAGATTTCTGGTTCATAAATCAGAAATACCAGATATTCATGTAAACATGATTATCGAATCTAGAGATGATGTGTTCTTTGAAGATATTTTTTTCATATAAATGGAAAACAGATAAGACTTCTGGGAAAAGAACACATGAGATGGCATTCAGGGACGAAAGCCGCGAGGAACCGACTGTTAATGCGAAAATTGAACCAAGAAGAAGTCAGAGATCTAGAATCTCAAAATCTTTTGGTTCAGATTTCATAGCATACGCTATTGAAAGCGAGCCTCAAACATTAAAAGGCTATGTCAACCCCAGAAGCACAAATGTGAAAAGAAGCTATAAATAGCGAAATAGAATCCATACTAAGTAATCATACTTGGGAATTGGTAAACTCGCCTCCTGACAGTAAACTAATTGGGTGTAAGTGGACTTTCAAACGAAAGTTAAAACCCGATGGATCTATCGATAAGTACAATGCTAGATTAGTAGCCAAGGGTTATCGACAAAGGAAGGACTTGACTACTTCGATACTTATTCACCAGTAACAAGAATAACGTCCATTCGGATGTTGATTGCAATTGCAGTATTGCATAACTTAGATATCCATCAAATGGATGTCAAGACTGCATTCTTAAATGGTGAATTAATGAATAGATATATATGGAGCAACCTGAAGGATTTATAGTCAAGGGCCAAGAACACAAGGTGTGTAAATTGGTAAAATCCTTATACGGTCTAAAGCAGGCTCCAAAATAATGGCATGAGAAATTTGATAGTGTCATGATCAAAGATGGATTCACTATCAATGAATGCGATAAGTGTGTTTACACGAAAACAGTTGGAAATGCATGTATCATTGTTTGTCTTTATGTAGACGACATGTTGATACTTGGGACTAATATTGAAATTATTAAGTCCACTAAAAGAATGTTATCCAACAGTTTTGACATGAAGGATCTGGGGGTTGCTGGTGTAATTTTAGGAATTAAAATCACCAGAACACCAGATGGAATCAGTCTATCTCAATCTCACTAAGTGAATAGATGATAGAAAGATTCAAGGATCATGGGATAAAGGAGAATACAAATCCTTTTCTCCGACACGTCCACCTTCATAAGAATACCGGAACTGGAATACGCCAGTTGGAATATTCTCAGATTATCGGAAGTCTAATATATTTGATGAATTGCACTAGACCCGATATTGCTTACGCTGTAAGCAAGTTAAGCAGATACACTAGCAATCCTAGTGATCAACATTGGACCGCTCTACTACGAGTGTTGGTTTACGTATCACATACCAAGGAATATGCCTTGAGATATGGACAGTATCCACCTGTACTTGAAGGATACAGTGATGCTAATTGGATTGCAGATTCTGAGGAATCAAAATCAACTAGCGGATACGTATTTACTCTAGCAGGAGCAGCGGTATCTTGGAAATCTTCTAAGCAAATATGTATTGCCCGTTCCACTATGGAATCGGAATTCATAGCCTTAGATAAGGCTGGAGAAGAAGTAGAATGGCTTCGATAATTCTTAGAAGATATACCATTATGGCAAAAATCGTGCCCGCTATATGTATACACTGCGATAATCAAGCAGCTATATCTAGGGCACAAATGTTATATACAACGGTAAGTCTAGACATATTCGTCGTAGACATAATACCGTGAAGCAGTTGCTCTCAAATGGAATTATCTCTATTGACTTTGTATCGTCAAAGGATAATTTAGCGGATCCGCTTACTAAAGGTTTAAGTGGAGAGCGTATAAACTGCGCATCGAGGGGAATGGGTCTAAAAGCCTAACCTTACCGAGTCAGCTTAATGGAAACCTCACTTAGCGACTGGAGATCCTATGGACTAAGTTCAAGAGGAAAAACTAGTTATGATTGACTCAGCAAGTAAGCACTTGGGAGCTTGACTCCAATCCATTCCTAAGGTGCACATAAGTGCTTTTCTACAAGTGAATTAAGGATAAGCTTAACGCTTTTAATGATGCCTATATCTTGTTACTAAACAAGTGGAGTAGAGTAGACTACTCTTAATAGGACGATCACCTATGTGAGTATAGAGTTGAGTCGGCTCTTTGGGAATTTCTATGGAGACTGTTATTTTCTAAAGATACTCTCTGAAACCAAGAATGTCCAGGGCCAAAACGGACACAATCGAGAACCAAAGTTGATTTGGAAAGTCACTGTGTGAAGCTTGTTGACTTGGCTTACACTAACGGCTAACAGTTCAAGACCTAGTTCACTGATTAGCCAGTAAGTCCGATAAAGTTTTCGCTATGGAAGGTTCAAGATCTAGTTCACCTATCCTGATGCAGTTTCTTTTCTAAAAGTACCTTTCACAATAGAGCCAGTCTCTTTGTGTGTCATTTCCTTGAATCTCCATTCATTGTGGGGGATTGTTGGAATATGAAGAATATAAATGTGAATCTTCGAGTTGAATTATGGCGAGAACCGTTGATCGAATCAATTGGATGATGGTTGGAGTGTGTTCTCCTTCCATTGGGGATGAACGTGGTATATTCACATGTTCAATTCCAACTTCAAATGAATGAGATATTCAGTCTAAAGATTGTCTAATTCAAAGCCAAAATGGGACTAAAGGTAGGTAAAAGCATTTAGTCCCACATTGGCCGTAGGATGGAAGTTCGTGGTATTTAAATAGAGAAAATTGAGAACAAAGGGCGTGCCCTTTGGGTACTTGGAGTTTTCGCGCGCGATTGGGAGGGAACTATGCCCGCACATGCGCGCGCGCACCGCCGCTGGCGGCGGCGGCGGCGGTGCCGGGCCGGGCTCGGGCTCGGGTCTGGGCCTGGGCCCTGGGCCTGGGTTCGGGTTCCCTACCCGGCCTGGTTCTTTTTGAATCGGGTCTCACGGTATGGGTTGCGAGCATACCTGCTCCGCTACCCGAACCAGACCCGCTCCGCGTCAGTTGGACAGCCAACAGTTGTGACTATTGGGTCGAAAGGTTGCAACCTTTCGTTGGGTTCGGACCCGTTGGCCCCTCCTAGAGCGCTATAAATAGCGCTCTGATCTCTCAATTAAAATACAACAAAAAACAACAAGCCAGTAGAGCAAGAAAGGAATCTGCCAAATAAAGGAAATTCTCTCTCTCTCTCTCTCAGTCTTCCAAAAGGGAGTGGGAAATCAGTAACTCGGTTTCCGAAGCGACTTTCAAAGGAGATTTTGCAAAATTCGTTCTGAAAGAGGGCTCAGAAATTCAACAGATTCTTGAAATAGAATTGTTGTCTGAATCTGAGACTTCTGAAGAAGAATATTCTTCACAACCTTCCTTCGTCTTCTACAGTGGGTGCTCCTCCAAAGTAAAGGCAAATATTCACCCGAAATTTGTCTTTGTCCTGCTGCTTCAACGATCCTGTGAAGGTACTGGTTGACTACAGTTCGACCGTACGGTGATTTGGTAGTGCTCTCCAAATACCGTGAAGGAGTGTTGTATCTTGGAGACCAGCGTCCATTAACCCGTCAGCACCGATGCGGGGGACGTAATTGTCTTAAGGAGATTCGCTCTAAAAGCGTACCTCACTCCAAATATTGTATAAGTGAATTCATTTCTTTATACAGGGGATATACTTAACAGTATATCGAGACTGATTTATATCAGTCTAATTGGTATTTAACCAATGAAAGAAATTGAAAGGTGGTTCTTAAATTAAGGAACGTTCTTTTGAACGGAAAACCTCCCACCTGATATTTGCCGCCTGGCCAATTAGATTGTTGATATTTCAGTGATCTTGAATAGTTGTCAGATTGATTCCTGTTAAGCAGAAACCAACAGGTCATCGAGGTGGGGGCGGACGACGAGTATGGCGGAGGACTAGAAGTCAGGAGCGATGGGGAGACAACGAGGACTAGGAGGAGGATGTGACGAAGGCGATGACAGTGGGGGAGAGGAGGGAGGCCGATGGTGGTGGGCACTATCATAAAAATTGCTAAACACACCTCAAAGCTTATCTCTATCTTAGTTTTTTTTAGCTGAGGTTAAAAATGTCTAACAAATTTTAATCTAAAAAATGAGTGTGTTAAGCACTTTTGTGGGTGTGAATAGCCACACTCTTAACTAATGTGAGCGGATATTGCCACCCAAAAAATGAGAAAGGCGCCCCACAAATAATTACAAGTGTGCTATTATATTTTTGGACACAACTATCTCGTGAAAAACACTAAAATGCACCTTCCCTTTCTCTCCCTCTTCTTTCTTCTCCTTCTTTGTCCCGGCGAACGGCGGCGAGATCCCGCCGGCGGTCTCCCCCACCCCCGGTGACCCCCTCCTCTCTCTCCTTTCCCCCACCTCCCCGCGAGCACCCATACCCCCCCCCCCCAACCCCGCCCCCCTGCGCGCACGCCCAGCCTCCCTCCCCCCCCTCGTTTCCTCATTGTTCAGCCGGACATTACTAACGAGGAGGAAGGGGGTTCGTCGGGGAGACGGGAGGTCACCGGGGGAGGCCCCCCGCCCCCGGTTGAATGAGAAGGGAGGAGAAGAGGGGGAGAATAAGGATATTTTTGTCATTTTTAAAATTTATTGGGGGGCGTTTATCTAGGTGAGAGTGCCTTAATTTAAAGGGTGCCCTCATCATTCCTTGAGGTGGCAATATCCGGTACCATTAACTACAGGCTAGTTAGACACAATAAAAATTTTGAGAGAGGAGAGTGAGAAGAGGGGAGGGGAGGGGAGGGGGAGAGGGTGTGTGAGGAACAAAGAGAAATTCCATTAATTCCGTGAACTCCTCATCTCAGGTAAGGACTCGTTTCCTTCATGGGTTTTTGGGCAGCAATTAAATCCATTTTGCCTTTTCATTTGCATATTTGTTTATTTATTTTATTTATTTTGTCCATCATCCTTCTCTTCTTCAACTTTCTTCTATGCCAAAATTCCTTTATCTTTCATCTGATAGAAACTAGAGGAATTGGTCATGTACAAAACTTGCATTAATTTTTTCTCTCTGTCTTTTGGGTTATATTTTTATTTTAGATTACAAATCGTATTTAAGACCTTTGGTAGTGAGTTTAAACAGAGTGAGCTGAGTTCAGTGATGGGTTCCATGTTTTTTTTTTTGCTGACCCAGATGATTAGAATTGTGCGTCTTTCCCGCGATTTGAATCAACAGAGGCTGATGCTGTCAAAATTTGATCTTTTGCAAGATTCTGTGGGTTTTATGGAGAAATATTTTCATTATTTTGAAAATCCTGAATAGATATAAATATCTGTGTTATCTATTTCTTTTGCACAGGACTAGGAAAATTATTGTTCATGGCTGATGCATTATGTTGCCATGTTTTTCTCTAGCGTGATTGTCCAGATTCTTATATATCGCATCACTGAGATCAATCTATGGATATATTTGATTTGTGAATCCAATTTTTTCTCCACAATACTCTTGAAAACTAGTTTGCTCACATATTCACATCATTTCATCTGTTTTCAATAATTTGTTCAGAATTGATAATCGTTGGAACGTACTGCTTAATGATTCTTTTCTCAATTGAAGATCAATGCTTGTGTTTTTTTTTTTTTGTCATATATAATAGAAATATTTAAACTTGGAAATATTAATTCTTTGTTCATGTTCTTTAATTTGGTTCTTTACTCTTTCTTTCAAGCCTGAACTAAAAAAAATTGCCACATTTTCTTCTAATCCCACTGTATTGTTGTGAAACTTTGCCATGCAACAAGATTTATTTCAGAATTGATCCAATGCTAGTCATATGATCAATCTTCTTCATGCATTCAATTCAATCACAACAATTTTCATAATTTTAACTTCTGTTTTTGTTTCCTAGATGACACCCATCTTTCAGTAAAACAGAGAATGGCTTATCCCTCAGTATCTCCATCAAATGAATCAAGAAGTGAGGCACAAAGTAGCAAAACCCTCGGCATCAGCTTCTTGGAGAACATAAGGAACATAACTTTCTCCTTCAGAACTCATCAAACCATTGTATTGATCCTAACATTCTTAGCCTACTCGAGTTACCACATCACAAGAAAAACCACAAGCATTGTCAAGACTGTCTTTGCCCCCAAACATCGAATTTGGGCTTCTTCCCTTGGTCGAGTCCTCGCTTGCATAAGACCAGTGATGACGGTTGGGCTCCATTTAACAGTTCAGATGGCACCGCCATGCTTGGAGACATCGATGTGGCTTTCCTCGCGGTCTACTCCATTGGCATGTTCATTGCAGGGCATTTAGGCGATCGTTTTGACCTTCGTGTAGTTCTCACTATTGGAATGGTTGGGACTGGTGTGTTCACCTCTATGTTTGGAATTGGTTATTGGCTCGATATCCATAGTTTCTACTACTATTTGGTGGTTCAGATGCTGGCTGGTATGCTTCAGTCTTCTGGTTGGCCCTCAGTTGTGGCTGTCATGGGCAATTGGTTTGGTAAAAGGAAGAGAGGACTGATCATGGGAATTTGGAATGCGCACACTTCGGTTGGAAACATCTCTGGCTCCTTGATTGCTTCGGCTATGTTGAAGTACGGGTGGGGTTGGTCTTTTGTTGTCCCCGGCTTTCTCATTGCATTTCTCGGATTGGTTGTGTTTTTGCTATTGCCTGTGAGCCCCGAAGTTGTTGGGGTCGGGAAAGAGGAAGAAGAGACAGGGATTGGGAAGAAGAGTGTGAGCAAGGAGCCACTTTTGGAAGCGAGAGAAGAGGTGAGGGAGAGAGCAGTTGGATTCATGGAGGCTTGGAGGATTCCAGGTGTAGCGCCATTTGCTCTCTGCCTCTTCTTCTCTAAATTGGTGGCATATACGTTCCTGTATTGGTTGCCGTTCTATATCAGCCACACAGGTACGGTTTATTCTTTATCGTTGTGTTCATGTCTAGTTTAAAATTTTGAAAATTGCCTGAATTCTAAATGAAAATTGAAGTTATATGTGTGGTTTGATGATTAATCTTATATCTAAATTGCTTGAAAGATCCGAAATATTGAAGTTTGATATAATCCATGGATCAAGCAAACTTGCACAGGCGGAGTCACAGTTAGAGAATCACCTAGATCATAAAGCGTTAGGTTTAGTCCGGATTTTACAGTTAAATCACAATACTTGTGATTCTAGCTGAATTTTGGAGGAAAAAAGAGTCTTTACATGACAGGATGGTGGCTAATAGGAACTGAAAATTCTAGGTTGGAGAGAAGTATGAGTCATATGATGTATCATTTCTTTCCTTGATCTTGAAGTTTTATGCGAACCGATGCCTACCAGAAATTCTCAACTTTGAAAGAACAAAACTTTACAAAGTATAAAGTTAAACATAGTTGTAACTTAGAACCTTAGATGAATTCTATCTCAATGGAAAATCTTCTTGAGAGATAAATAACAGTAGTTATGTTTCACCATCTCCTGTCTCCACTTCTTCTCTCTATATCAATTACCATCTATTTGCTCCTAAGTTTCTATCGCGAAAAAGAAAGCTTTCCTCTTGAAGAGAATCACATTCAATTTCTTCTTTACTGTTTAACTTTTATTTACAGATACCCTTTTCTCTCCTGCTTTACCTCAACTCCACACAATAAGTTCATGTATTTCATGTGGATGTGGTCTTTTAATCGCGCAGCAAACAACAAGAGTTAGCAAGCCTTTAATTTGTGGAGTATGGCCACCTTGACATCTATTATCGAGTCTAATAGGAACCCAAAATTCTTATGGAAATCTCCATGGTTTAAAGTTTTCTGGCACTGCCTTTGTTGGCTATTGCTTTCTACCACCAGCCCTCAAGAATCTTCTGTCAACATTAGCATTTCTGGAGTCGTAGGCATGCTTGCGAAAAAAGCTTCCTTTTGTTCAAAATCCCATATTGTACAAAAGTTTTTCTATGGGCATCCTTGAGAACATGATGCCACAATCACAAATCATACAAGGTTTCCAAATTTAATTTCAGTTAACTTACTGAAAGGTTTGTACAGTCTCACTTGTTTCTGTATTTATATTCTTTATATTGCTGAAACTAATAATATTTGCACATTAACATCCCTCTTGCTGCCAGTGAAATAAAGGAAGAATCGATTTATTCACCATAATTCTGGCATTTATAATTGGTGCATATCAGAGGCACGCAACAATTTAACCCCTAATTAAATTGCTGCAAACTCGATTTTTCTTTATTTGATTTACCATTGTTTACTTTCATTGAACTAATATGAGTCTTTCCTTAAACTTGTTGTTAACATTTCACTCTGAAATCAAATTGGCTGCGTTTTAGCCTGTCCCCCCTCGAGAATGCATTCCTTTTGGGCAGGAAATTTTGCCTGTCATATACTAGTAGAAAATGGCGTATTCCCCACGAATTATTCCCCACCATTATATATAAATTTCAAACTCTTAAAGAGACAAGCTCGTTGTCCAACCCAGAAGTCAATCAGCTTGACAGGTGCATAAGGGGGTATCACAGTATAAAGGAAGTGTATGTTACAGTATCTCCAAAGTCAAGACAGACATGATCTACATACAAACCACATGAACAAATTCTCTCATTGACATAATTCATTATTGAAAAACTTCTCAAAAACATAGGAGATTGTATATGCAGTTATATGATTATGTATACTCTCTATCAACACCACTATTGAGTATTGACGTTGTTGTGATATTCTTTCTCAGCTATCAACAATCAGTACTTATCCGACTCCACAGCTGGAACCCTATCAACTCTATTTGATGTCGGAGGTGTTGTCGGAGGTATCCTCGCCGGCCACATATCTGACCGCCTTGATGCCCGTGCAATTACCGCAGCAAGCTTCACCTATTGTTCCATTCCCGCGCTCTTTTTATACCGTATCTATGGCGACGTCTCCCTCCCCTGGAACATAGTCCTTATGTTCATCGCAGGAATGTTTGTCAATGGTCCCTACGCACTTATCACCACTGCCGTCTCTGCTGACCTTGGCAGCCACGGTTCACTGAACGGCAATTCACGTGCGTTGGCAACGGTTACAGCAATCATAGATGGCACGGGCTCAGTGGGCGCAGCAGTCGGGCCTTTGCTGACAGGGTACATTTCTGTGGAAAGTTGGGATGCAGTGTTCATGATGTTGATGGCAGCAGCGTTTGTGGCTGGGCTGTTCTTGACTAGGCTTGTGGTGGCGGAGGTGACAGCGAAGATCCGCGCACGTGCTGTGGGGGTGTCTCGCCCGTGTTGAGCGTAGACCGGCAATTGTGATGGCGATTGGAGCACGGGCTGTTCGACGTAAGGTTATTCGGCTCCCTTGGATCAGGAAGCATGGCATTCCTCCTGCATTTTTGTGTTGGGGGAGGAATTTGAGATGGTTTAGGTTTGGTGTATGTACATACTCGTTGATTGGTAAAATTTGTGAAGTTATGCGCATTCAATGTATGTGACTGAAGAAGAATGCTGAAGATATGTATTGTGTGATGAAATCTGGAGCAAATGGCTCATGCTGGAAAATAGGAGATGGTTTTTTTCCTCCTGTAAACAGCATACAGAAGCTGAGAAAAACGATTTGTTTCATGCTGAATATAGAGATGTTTGTTTGTAACAACACCATTGGCTTTCATGCAATATTCTGGGCTTCAATTCCCTGCAGTTAGCTTCACGATGATAAACTTCGTGCATTCATGCAGTGCAGTCTAAATCTTCTTTCCTCTCTTGCTTCAGATCATAGCGTGGTCAGCAAATGGCTCATAATAGAATAGAGAAGTTCCATAGTGATTCTCCATATGCTTTGTTTCAATTGTTTTTTTTTTTGCAAAGTGTGAACCTTAAGTTTCAAAGTTTGAACATGAAAAACCTCGAGATGTATTGAACAAGCATAAAGAGAGAAGAATGACCTGAAGAATGAGAAAGCTTATATAATTGCAGGCTAAGAAGAATAAATACAATTTGTGATAGAAAAGATAATCGCTGTTATTGCCAGGTTGCCTCAAAAGATTATGAACAGCTTGGAGATTTTTGAAAAATAATTGCTCCACTTACAAAGAATAGCAAGATATTATGAGCCTTGACTCAAATTGTCCCAAATCAATGCAATCATAACTTCAGCCGTGGAAAAACTTGAACGAGCGAGAAATGTCAGTCGTCTGATATACATTCCAATGGTTCAGCCTGGAGCAATGGACTTCTGTGGCTCAAGGGTCCTCTGGTCACACCTGTTGTCTCTTTAACTTGCCAGTTGTGTTGCCTCTGTCTTCTTCCTTCTATTCTCCCTTTATCTGTTCTTTCTTTATCAGTTGTCACATTTCAGGCCCTGGTGCAGCAACAGGCTGAATATTTGTATATTCTCTACCCAATCTGGAAATCTTGAAATCAAACCCCAAAGGTAATGCAATCTTTATAAAAGAGTATGATAGTGCACCAGTGAACACGTAGCTATCGAGTCTATCAAGGATGCCACCTGCACATTAACATCCAATACCATAAATGCCATGAGTCACAATGGACTGGTTTAAACTGCTAATAAAGAAACAAACATAGGATAGCTCATCAACCTATCATGGGGATTAGGGATGTAAACAATTCAGATACGGATCGGATATGGGTTTTACCACATCCATTCCGGGAGTCATCTTTTGGATACGAATTTGGATACGGATAATTTTTGGAAAGAAAATCTACTATCCGTATCTGGTAAAAACGTATATGGATACAAATCGAAAATACAAACGGATATTGAAAAATGGCCAAATTGAACATTTCTCTCCGCTATTTTATCAACGTGTCGTTTGAAAAGAGTAAAAGTCGAGTATTTTGCATAACTCAAACATACAAAGACACGATAGAAGTAGCATAGACTCCAATTTTACTATCGTGTTTGTGTTAATTAATTTGCATATTATGAGTAGAAGTAGATAAATATAATTGTATTACAATTAAGCGGATATCCATATCCATATCCATATTCGGGAAAAATCCAATATCTATATCTGTATCCATATCCTTAACCAGACGGATAGTATATTTAATATCCATATCCGTATCTTACCGGATACGAACACGGTTTCGATCTGGATAATCTGAATCCATTTACATATCTAATAGGGATAGTTCTCATATAGCCCGAAGCGTATTATGAGAAATGACATGGTTATAAATTCAACAGATTTGGAATGTATTTTACTGCCTGTTTTAAGTGTTTCAAATGTCTCTCTAAATCATTCTACTTAATGTGTAGTATACTAAGAAGATATCAGCCAACAATCAAAGGGAAGCAGGGTCGGACATAAGGTGGTTTCAGTTGTGTGTGAGCCACTCACACACACCAAAGAGCGGCCTACCAGGAGTCGACATATGAAGATGTTGTCGGGACCTAATGGAGGGAGATACTATCTGTTTCTTTTTCAAATAAAACTGGTTTATCACTTAACTGATTCCAAGAATCATGGGATCATCAAAATTGTGTACCTGCTTGAAATGCGGAAATAGAATGAATCCAAGGATTTGGATAGTCTTGGATGATGGGATTGTGTGTTGCTGCAACTGGAGATGAATGATAGCCATTATTTTCACTAAAAAAGTTACTTTCTAGTTTTATCTTTAAAAAAAATATAGCAGTAGTAACAGAATCAATCGAGTCAAAATTTGTAGACAAACTTTTCAACTCCTTTAGATGATTCGTTAAGTTAATACCCAAAATATTTGGAAAGTAATTATAGCACATAGTAGGGGTCGCAATCAAGGCCGGTCTGTTTTAACCTTGCCGGAATAAACTAGACCGAATCCAACATGATTATTAATCAGCTACCACACTTTAAACCATAAGCCGACCCGACGGTAATCAGGTTACCCGAACCCGACCCAAATAACCCAATTCGCCTTATGATAATCTATTCAGTTTCCTTTCCCAAAAAAAAAACTATAACCTGGAATAAAAAAATCAAACCCATGACCTTGAACATATATCTTAATTTTATAACCACTCAAAAGTTATTTAGCTAATTGAGTAATGTGAATTATATTTATTGTAAAATATATGTGTATTTGTTAAAAGAAGTTTTAAAACCTTACAAAAGGAGTGACTCGGATCTTTGCCGCCCCAATAAAAGAAAAGACACTAAACATCTTATCTAGCTTATTAGTTTATCATGTAGTGTTATATAAAATATATAGATATGTATATTCCGGTCAAGTCAAGTCAAGTGGGTCAAGCCCTAGTCTGACCTTATTAATAGTTAAGTCAACAGGTAGATCCAAATATGACCCAAACCCGATTGACGGTTGATCCCTACCCTAAGATTCGAGTCGGGTTCGGGTTTGACCCGTCGGGTGGGGACCCGTTACACCTAAATAACCAGACAAATGGATAACATCATCACATCTAATATATCGTTCCAAAAATGGATAATGTGACACTGGAATCCACTAGAAACTAAAATTAAACACAAGAGTTTTGGTACTCAAAAAGGAGGAGTAGACTTTCCATCATGGTAAGAAACTAATCTATTAGATGATATAATACCAGCCTTTATTAGTATTCTAGAAAAAAAATTCAGTATAAGTTCTACCAAGAAAAGATTTTTACCATGTCCCGGTATGAGAGATCCAGAGTCTTTGACACCAGCATTGCGTTTGATCATGGACTCAATAAGGTCCCAAAAAGAGATCCCACAAAGATGAGAATTCCAAAAGCTGAAGCACTGATTTAATAGAACAATTGAGTTAAAATGCCAACAAGACTCAAGGAGAAAAAATTGTCAATCCATTACGTTAAGTTTTTATATGTATATGCACGTAAGGCAACATTTGCATGTAGCTGTGTTTTGGAGAGCCAAAATAAAAGTATGTGTAGCTAATCATCTAATAAAGCAGAAAATACATATTATGTTCAGCAGAAAATACATATTTTTTTGCCTTTAGTATGTAAAGAAAAATTCCTAGCAATGTATGCAACCAAAATACTATGCATCACTTCATCTGTAACTACATAGGTTTCCTGAAACAAGGGCTGTATAGTCAATCCTGACAACTGAATATTTTAACAAATATGGACAACTAAAACATTACCCGTTAGGTTGTTTGCCATATTACGTTTTGCTAAGTATAGTTGCACCCAGTCACACAAGTCTGAAATATCATGACACAACTCTAACTTTTGAATCTACAGCCAAACAGAATCGATTACATATCAAAGCATTCACAATGAAAGCAGTTACTAATATGCTAAGAAAATAATAAACTAACAAAATTTCAAAATTATCCAAAACCTTTCGTAATCAAGAGACAAGCGATCTAATAATCTAAAAGGTAAGCAAAATGCAGCAACTGCAACAAAGAAGAAAGGGAAGGGAGGCGCAGAGGAGCTTTTCTCCAAGTAGTCGCTTTAGCCAATTCAAGCACTGTTCAAAGTTCAGGCACATTTCAAAGTTCAAATTGACGTGGGACAAAGGGAGATTTAGGGTTTGTGGTGGGGATTTTATAGAATTGGGGAAAGATAAGAGAGGAAAAGAAAGATATGATCGTGAATCGCAATCCGGATCTTGGCTTCACCGCCTATGATTCAATCCATGGAATTAAAATCAATACCCAAAGCAAATAGCTTTATTATTTTATTAAATCATTCAATAATTTTTAAAATCACTACATGGTTATATACAGCCTACAACACGTGCACTATACGTGCAATTATTGATAACATCAAATCTCATCAAATCTAACCACATCTGAATTCAACTAAACCTATCCAAATTAAATTTAAATAAAAATCTCAAATCTACTAAATCTAAACCGTTTGTTTTCCCCACCATTCTCTCCGACTTGAAAATATTTATCCCCGATGAATGTAGTGGTAGGTAGAAGGTAAGGACAATCGGGTTGAACCACATCACAAATCCTCAATCAGGCTAAGGTGGTAATCGGGGAATCAGCATCGATGCGTCATGGCTGAACCAAAGTGGTGGAAGTGGAACTGGTTTCCATGACCAACCGGTTGTAGTCGATGGTACCTCGAACAAGGCACATGCATCATGTCAAAGCAAATCATTCCTGATGAAGACTGAATCGATTGTACTCTACACCATAAGAAATTCAAACTCCTGTGAACCTGTCGCCTCTAGAAAGACCTGCAAGGGATCGTATACATCAGGCAATCTCAAGGGTAAGAGAACCTTCACATCTGGCGTAAAGGCACTAACTCCATGGCAAGCTCCGCTGGGAGGACTGCTGAAATCTCTACAAGAGGTTTTTCTATCTCTGGCTTTGGCTCAGGCTCATCAACAATTGTTGGCTCTGACTCTAGCTCAACTGCTAGTTCTGGCTTATCAACAAATGATGGCTTATTGTAACTTTCCTCAGATGAATACAGAAGGTGTGGAGCATAAAAAGCACGAAGATCTTTTAAAACAACCAACATCGATAGTCGATATGACTGCCTTTTCACCAACAATAAGCTTTTCCAACAAACTTCATTTAGGTATAGCGATACCTCTGCTCAGATGTTAGAATAAAATAACTATAAAAATCTTCCAGATTGTTTTCCCACTTCTCATACCCATACTAATTATCAAAACCCTGAAAACATGGGAGAGCCGCATACATATATCCATTTCCACTTCCTTGTCATCAGCTTCAGTATTTATATATTTTTCACAAAAGTAAAATTCATTAATAAACTTTCAGAAAAGAAGTTCAGAAATTACCCAAGAATCTCAACGGTTCAAACTGGACTCAGATCGGATTGGAAACGGAGTCTAAAATGCCGATTTTCTGCTGCGAGAATGGTAATGGCACCAAACAGAAGCTTATGGAGGTCAGATCTAGCATCCAACTGCTGTGAAATTTTTTCAGTAGCTCCGGGACTCATTCATGTATATAACAATTCCTCTCTTCAATGAGTAACCCACTCAATATATGAAACCGTGATGTTTATGCCATCTAACATATATAACTTAGATAAGTTGAAAATCTCTGAAAAGCAAGAAACAACCCAAAAGAATGAGCACAGTAGTAATATCATACGAGAGAAACAATAAATGAAAATGTCTGAATCAAAAGGTGAGAAAAGAAGCATCACAAGCATACAGAAGACAATAGCATAATAACCTAGTGCAGGCTAAGGTTGTTCCTGTTAAATAAATAAATAAATAAGTTTGAAATTTATATAAATTTTTGGACCCAACGACCCAGAAGCTTACACCTGGGTGAAGTAGCTACTAACTTGGCAGCAGATCCCCAAGGGCCCAAGATTCAGTTCTAGGCCTGAAACTCACTGTACACATTTGCCTGTGTCCACATATTATGTCTTCCACATGAGGTGTTAAAAAATATTAAATTGCCATAATATTAATTAGAGGGCAGTAATTGCCAGCTTAAACTTTTTGGCACAGCGGGTACACAAGTTATGACAGCGGCTAGAAGGATAATAAACCTAGTACGGTTAAGGCTATAAAATAAATATGGTTTCCATGTACATCTGAGGAAGAATCACATAAAACTAACGAGGCTTAAGGTTATAAAAGTGATGATTGGTCTGGAACATTGTACAAAGAACTAAGGTTTATTTCTATTTTTAAAGCCATGATTATCTTATCACATATTAAACTATATATCCTTGTAGTACTTCATATTTTAATACATGTCATCATTTATTTTGAAAATGCAATACCTGAGTTTGTTATGGAATATCTCGTAATAGGTTAAAGGATAACAATCGACTCTTTGTTAATCTCATCAAGTCTTAGCATGGAAAAATACAGTCATGACCAGACAAAAGAGGAAAGTTATATAATATTTAACTTTGTTTGGTGCCAGCATTAGTGGATAAAATGGAAGAACTAATCTAGTTTTATGATATCATACAGACAACAGAGGATCTATCAAACTAGCAGCTTTCTCCATAAGTTGCATGGTGGAAGGCTTCAGATGTTGCCTCACTAGAACACGTTCTCTCATTTTACAATTGTCCGTTACCTTTTTTGAATATATGTCTCATAAGTTCTTTCCTCCAAAGTAAATCAACAAATCATAGATGAACTCCTTTAGTATTAGCGACAATCTCAGAGAGGATGTCTCTAAAGTGAAAGACCCTAAGAAATCTACTCTAACAAATATGGATAGACTGCTAGGAAAATGGAATTAAGGCATTACCAGTATACTCTTCCTATAGAAAAAGCTTGACTTCGGTTGATTTTTTAACGCACTGCATATAATAGTGATACTAACATTTAACCCAGCACATCAATTCGAACTACTCCAATACACTTGTAGGTTCCATTGTATCATGCAAAAGCTGTTAAATCTAGTGGAAAATACTAGAATACTTGGACATAGAGCATTAATGGAATTTGAAAAACCCGACAAACTAACCATTTCTTATCCATAATTCCATTCTAACAAGATGGTATTTACAATAGAGGCTGAGTGTTCTAACCATTGGAGCTGTTAACTGCTTCTGCATGATTCAGAAACCCTACTTGTATTAACCATAGATTTAATATCCATGACTTTGCATGAATTAGGCATGTTAAAAACTGCAGTTTACCTTCTTTAATTGTGTGACAAGAACATGGGAGCAATAGTTCTATCCTCAGAATGAAGAAATCTACTCCAATGTCCATAATCAAGAGCACAGGCTAACTATCATGCAAGGCTCGGTCGTCTCCCTCATGTTGATCTAGCATTTGTTTATAAGTGTGCATTGACGTGATGTTCCATGTCCTTTAACCATTGAGTTTTGCATACAACCCAATGATCCCTAAGTCTATGACACTAGCATTCAATTCCAGTGATTTTTTTTGTATCCATTGAAGTTCCTGCCTGAGGAATTTGATGTAAAACGGGATGAATTGCAATCAACTTCAAATCACATAGAAAAAAAACTGGGGTTTTGAAAGAAGAAATAGAAAAGGATAATTAGGGTTTAAAAAAAGAAAAGAAATGGATAAATTTGGGTTTCACACCCCTTCAACCACAGACTTCACACCCCTTCAACCACAGGCTTCATACCCCAATCTCAAGAACTCATGGCTCAAGAAATTTAACTAAATTTTTTAATTCATTCATTGTCCAATAATAAAAGAAGTCTGGGACCTATTTATAGGCTTTACAAAAGTCCGGTTCCCGGATATAACTGACGTGGTACTAAAAACACAATAAAAAGAAAATAACTACACTCAAAATAAACTGACATAAAAACAACTAGCAACTGATGTGATATCCTCATCATTTCTCCCGGGATGGGGAAAACTCGACCCTGTCGAGTGTAGAATCTCCATAAGAAGCATCTCAATCGGGCCATGGTGGTGGTCTGAGAACCATCGGTCGTGCATCAAGTCCGAGCCACGGTGGTGGAGATGGAGTTGGCCTTTGTGACGAATCAACTGCAATCGATGGTAGCTCTGAAAAGGCATATGTAACCGAAAGAGTCAAATCCGCTCGACTGAATACTGAACTGACTCCAGGGTCCCACAAAAAATTCAACTCATGAGTAATGGAAGTAATCATCCTCAGGACTCTAATAGGACATATATGTTGAGCGTGCAACTGACTCTCAATCCCGAGAGAAACATCTCAGAGTGAATCGTAACCATCACCGCATTTTTAACTGCAAATTCCTGTAGAATATTATATGAATTTGCAACAAATTTGTGGCCATCATTGCAAATTGCTATCTGTTTAAAGATCTCATCATGTGTAATAGTCAAATGCAATGCGTCAGTCTCACTAGATGTAACTCCTAAAGATATGACAAAGAAATGTATGAGTTTCCTAGGAGGACGTACATCAGATACCGCTAACGGTATAACATCACTAAGACCAACAAAATATAACCAAATTCAGAAAATAACTCCAAACATTCACTAAAAGAAGAAACATTAAGAGTATCATGATGACCCACAGTAACGATTTCATTGACTCACTAGAAAAGAAAAAATTAGAAGCAATCACATAACTACAACCTGCACAAGAGAATTCAGGTGGCTTACTAGATGTCATGACGCTAGTATCAACTGTCTCATTCGAATACCTAGCAACTTGTACAAACAAACTAGAATATAGTAATACGTGCTCAGAATCACAAGTATCGTCCTCTGAAATATCAATATCATCAGTTATAGTTATACTAGACTCAACTAATGCATCCTGAACGTCACTAATATTCTCCTCATGAACATGAGCTTCATCAAGTATGGGTGTACTAGTCTTTACTATCTCATCAACATCACTAGTAACCTCAGAAGGAATGTGGACATCCTCAACAATCCTCAAATTAACGTCATCAATTTACACAATATCAATATGTTACTCTTCGAGGGGCACTAGTAATCATAATGTTCAAATTCTCTACATTTAAAATACTTAATCGAGGGGCACTCGTAAACATAATGTCCATATCCCTTACATGTAGAACACCACTCTCTGATTTTGAAAGCAGACAATAGTAACTCTAAAGTCAAAAGAAACGTCTCTTTGATAGACTTCAAAACATATAATCAACTCTCTTTTAAAGTCAAGTCTCATCCCTTATAATATATATATAGTAGAAAGATGATTTATCTTAAAGCCATATTCAAATACAAGCTCCTCAAATTTAAGCTTATACTCGGTAACAGACAAGTCACCCTGACGTAAATAACATAACTCTTTAAAAAATCAGAATCTAAAGGGAATAAATTTCTTTTTAAGCTTTTCTTCGTTTCATCCCACGTCTTTATAGGTCTGGAGTATATTATATGTTCGCGATTCGAAATTCATGAAAAATTCCATCGTTGTTGAATCACGTACAAGTTATAAAACCTAAACTTACTAAAATCTTTTTGGCAAAGTGTGTAGTGGCAAGTATAGGATCGAATCCACAGAGACTTGTTCTTGAAATTTTAGTTATTAAAAATCTCATTTTTATCTTATTCTAGTTGAGAAATCCCTTGGATGAAGATTGGAATTTTGTTTTTTTTTAAAATAAATAAATAAAGATCTTGAAGAAGAAAGCAAAAGAAAAATAAAATATGAAGAAAGCAAAAGAAGAAAGAAATACTAACCTTTTTGCGAAGATTTGAATACCCAAAATAAGAAAAAAAAAAGAAATTAAAAGATTGGTACGAATTGAAGAGGAAGATGAACCAGTGAACTTATTTCTTATCGTCGCCTTGTTGTCTCTCTCCTCAAAGCGATGCTGAAACAAAGAAGTTAATAAAAGAAGAGATGACTTCATGGAATCAAATATAAAAGAAAAAAATAGCAAAAAAATAAAGAGAAAATTAAGAAAAACTTAGACTGAACGCCGCAAGATCGTGAAGAAGAATTCTGAATTTTATTCCATAAGCATCAAATACAGATCTCTTGACCTCTCCAATCTCGCATTACAACGCTCAAAACTTTCTTTTTCTAGCTTTTGAGCTCTCTGGTGTCCTCTCATCTCTCAATGAATACAGGTATTTATAGAAAAATAATGATAAGGGAGAGTGTAGGAGATAGGAAGAGTTGGCTATTTTTGAATTTTAATCTTCCCCTTATCTCCAAACTGGATTTATTCAGAATTCTGTTCTGCAGCTTGATGGAGTGTTGATTGCTGAATATTGCTTAACAGATGATAGAATTTGAAACAGTGATCAACATAAGAGTTGTAACCCTTTAAATCTTCTTTCTGGATCATCTTGAATCATCAGATTTGAGATTCGGTAGCGAAAGTTATGATTCATATAGTAAAATGTATCCAGTCAGAATCTGAGTCAAACTTGTTTCATCCCATCCGTTGATCTTCTCTGTATTTGATATTATCCTCGGTTGATCTTTAGCTAACTAAAATAGATTTATAGAAATCTGAATTTTACCGGTTTTCATTTGGTGTTATCTTTCTGATTTGCTCTGATCTTCAGCTGAATATTTCCCCCAATCCTTGATTTGTTCTAACTAGATCTGGGATCATCCTCAGCTAACCAAATAGATCCAGTTAAATTTGATTTTAACTGGCGTTTATTTGGTTTAATCCTCTTTCTCTTCATTATTATCTTCTGCAAAATAGATATTTAAGACAAGAAAATTAGCAGATTTATTACACGATAAATGTAGGAGTGTAATGAAAAGAATGCAAAATATGTGTACGATCACACCCCCACACCTATCTTTTGCTCGTCCTCGAGCAAAACAAACTAACCTAAGATTTTTATTGGACCACTTTCGCAGGTCACGCGATTGCACTTAGCATGTGCAACAAGCCTTTAAACCTCTAGGTTACCCCTAGAGGAAGAGTTGTAGTCTCCTGAGGGTTTTCAGTGGATTACACCCACAAAATCCATAAAGAAACGAAATAATTTGTTAGTATTTTTGAAAATACATTTTGAAAAGAAGAGAAACAATTTGAAGTGTTTTTACAAGTATTAAGCAACTTGTAAGTTATAAGAGTATCGAATTATTCATCCCTAGACTTAGCCTCTATTCAAATATTTGTTATCAATTAAGGTTAGGAATAAAATTGTATTCTCATCTAGTCTATTATTTTACCCTAAGTCATATGCATCTTATGACCGTGAATATTTTGACTAAGGGTTCTTCAACTCTAACTCTTATGCCTTATTTATATTATTTGTATATATAAGGGTGGTAATATTCCTTAACTTTCTTAGGCTTTCTAATTTGCCCATGTAATGAGCCTTAGTCGGTGACTCTCAAGCCGGACGGTTTTAGGGCACCGGGTGAGAAAACACCCCAAGGACTTAGAACTCAAGCAAACAAGGCCACAAAACTAAGGATTTATTTGGTGATACGAACCACTTTTAGGCGTGAATAATCATGCTTTATGAGGCACAAAAATCCAGCTTAATCAGAGGATTCTTATTATATATAATATATATTTTTTTCTTCTTTTCTTTTCTTTTTTTTTGAAGGCATAAGAATCTTTGTTTTTGAACCCTAAGTATGTAAGTATATAAAAGATGCATATTTTATCAAGGTAAAATCAAGACTGGATTACTTTTTCAATTTTTTCTTCCTATCCCTAGAAATTAAACAAATATTCTTATTTCAACCAAGTATAAGAAATCCTAATTATGGTTCTCTTATTTCTTAAAATTAACTTAATTTCTTGCAAAAATAAGTCAAAGTATTAATTTTCTTTTCAAAAAGTTTTTTTGGTAACAAAGAAAAAAATTTTATATATATTTTTATTTTTTTAATCTTTTATTATTATTATTATTTTTTTCTTTTTTAGTAAAACTATGTTAACCCTCCCCCACACTTATCTCATACATTGTCCCCAATGTATGAATGAATGCATAACATGCTACAAATGTAAGAATGTGAAGGGTAGGTAGTACCTGATGAGGACGAGTGGATGTCGTTCATCATTGTCTAGTTAAGAGAAAAAATACAAAAACTATAATACATAAATGGATCCCTAATATATATAGAGATCAATCCTGATAAACAGGATCTTCCAGAAGGATTTCCTCCACTTCAGGGCTCAGATACTCACGGTATGGTTTTAAACGATGGCCATTTACTTGAAAAGTGGTACTATCCGTGATATTGTGGACCTAAACTGCACCATGTGAATGTACCTTATGAACAATGTATGGACCGGTCCAACGAGATTTCAGTTTTCCCGAAAGAGATGTAGACGGAAATTGTACAGCAAGACTTTTTGCCCTGGTTGAAATTCCTTCCGAGTTATGATCCTATCATGCATAATCTTCATACGATCCTTGTTCCGTTTTGAACAGTCATATGCATCATTCCTTATCTCTTCAAGCTCATCTAGTTGAAGTTTCCTAGACTCTCCTGCCTTGTCTAGATCAAAATTTAGGCGTTTGATTGCCCAGTATGCTTTATGTTCTAACTCGACAGGAAGATGGCAAGCCTTGCCATAAACTAACCTATATGGAGACATTCCAATAGGAGTTTTGAATGCAGTTCTATATGCCCATAAGGCATCAGTCAGGCGAATAGACCAATCTTTTCTAGTGGTGTTCACAGTTTTCTCTAGAATGGTCTTGATGGCGCGATTGGAAACTTCTACTGACCACTAGTCTGTGGGTGGTAAGGGGTGGCTACTCTATGATTGATGCAATATTTTCTCATTAAGGCTTCAAATGTACGATTGCAGAAATGTTTTCCACCATCGCTGATGATTGCACGAGGAAAGCCAAAATGAGAGAATACATTCTCTTTCAAGAAGTTTACCACAACTTTGTGGTCATTGGTTTTATATGCTACCGCCTCTATCCATTTAGAGACGTAGTCAACTGCTACAAGGATATATTGGTATCCATGGGATATAGGAAAGGGACCCATGAAGTCAATGCCCCAAACATCGAAGATTTCGACAACTAAGATCGGGTTTAACGACATTTCATTCCGCCGTGCAATCTTCCCTAATCGTTGACAACGATCACATGGTTGACAATAGACATGAGCGTCACGAAATAGAGTGGGCCAATAAAACCACATTGCAAATTTTTGCAGCAATTTTCTTCCCACTAAAATGATCTCCACAGGCTTGGTCATGGCAAAATGAAAGGATGCTCCTAAATTCTGAGTCAGGAATGCAGCGTCGAATGATTTGATCGGGACAGTACTTGAACAAGTATGGTTCATCCCAGAAGAACCATTTGATCTTAGCTAAGAAACACAATCATTCTTGCTTGGTCCATGAATCGGGCATCTGTTCCGTGACAAGATAATTCACAATGTCAGCATACCACGGAACAATTGAAGAGGAGACGGACATTAACTGCTCATCAGGAAATGTCTCAAGGACAGGTAGTGAGTTGGACACAGATTCGACCACAACCTAGACAAATGATCTGCTACAACATTCTCAGCTCCTTTTTATCATGAATTTGTAAGTCGAATTCCTGTAAGAGTAAGATCCAACGGATTAAACGGGCTTTAGCATCTTTTTTCGTGAGAAGGTACTTTAAAGCTGCATGATCGGTGTAGATTAGGACCTTAAACCTATAGGTATGGACGGATTTGTCAAGAGCGAAAACGACTGCTAACAACTCTTTTTCAGTGGTGGAATAATTCAGTTGGGCATCGTTAAGAGTCTTACTGGCATAGCAAATGACATGAGGAAGTTTATCCACTCGTTGGCCTAGGACAACCCTACAGCATAGTCGGAAGCGTCACACATCACCTCAAATGGGAGATTCCAATCAGGTGGTCGGATGATGGGTGTCGTGGTTAACTCGGTCTTTAACCTTTCAAAGGCTTCCAAACAAGAAGGGGTGAACTCAAAAGGAACATCCTTTGCTAGAAGATCACAAAGAGGTTTGGAGATTTTGGAAAAATCTTTGATAAAGCGGCGGTACAATCCAGCATGACCTAGGAACGATCGCACCTCCCGAACAGTTCTAGGAGGTGGTAATTTGGTGATTAGCTCTACCTTAACTTTATCAACCTCTATATCTCTATCAAAAACAATGTGTCCTAAGACAATCCCAGATTTCACCATGAAATAGCACTTTCCCAATTAAGAACTAGGTTTTTCTCCTTGCATCTTATCAATACCAATGATAGATGATATAAACCCTCATCAAAAGTAGACCCAAAGACAGAGAAGTCATCCATGAAAACCTCAAGAAATCGCTCAACCATATCTGAAAAGATGCTCAACTTACACCGCTGAAAAGTTGCCGGTGCATTGCATAGCCCAAAGGGCATGCGACGATATGCAAATGTACCAAACGGACATGTGAATGTCGTTTTCTCTTGGTCCTCACGAGCAATGTGAATTTGGTTACATCCTGAATAACCATCGAGGAAGGAATAGTATGCGTGACCGGCGATACGTTCTAACATTTGGTCGATGAAAGGCAGAGGAAAATGATCTTTCCTAGTCATGGAGTTGAGTTTTCTATAGTCTATGCACACTCGCCAACCAGTTTGAACACGAGTTGGAACCAACTCATTGTTCTCATTAGTAACAACTGTGACTCCGGACTTTTTTGGTACAACTTGTATTGGACTAACCCACTGACTATCAGAGATAGGGTAAATGATATCCGCATCTAATAATTTTATTATCTCCGCTCTTACCACCTCTTTCAAGACAGGGTTTAAACGCCTCTGTGGTTCTCTCGAGGTCTTGGCATTCTCTTCAAGATGAATTTGATGCATTACCACAGAGGGGCTAATTCCCTTGATGTCTGCTATGGTCCATCATATGGCTTATGTTCCTCAAGAACATCTAGCAACTTTTCTTCTTGGTCCTTATCTAAATGAGATGATATGATTACAGGCAAGGTTTCTAACTTACCTAGGAAGGCATACTTCAATGTGTCAGGTAAAGGTTTGAGCTCCAACTTGGGAGGCTTAACGATTGATGGAACAGGAACAGATGTTGACAGTAGTGAGAGTTCTACCTTAGGTTAGGCCTCCATAGGTTGGTCCATGATGGGGACATAATCTAACAATGTGTTCACCTCTTCTATAGACTCCTCAATATCAAAATTCATTCCAAAATGGGCCAAGCATTTCTCCAAGGGGTCTTCATAGCAAGACTTCTCAAAGGTGTGATTGACCGATACATCAATCATGTTGATCTCCTCATGATCGTCCATTACATGTGGTTGGGAACTAGTATGGAAAACGTTTAGCTCAACTGTCATATTCCCAAATGACAAGGTCATGACTCCATTCCTACATCTAATAACAGCATCAGCAATAGCAAAGAATGGTCTCCCTAAAATCACAGGGGAGTGATTGCTTGGATCTCTAACTGGTTCAGTGTCTAAGACCACAAAGTCAGCAGGAAAATAGAATTCGTCGACCTTCAAAATAACATCCTCAATAATTCCCTTGGGGACCTTAACTGACCTATCTGGCATCTGCTAGAAGCAATGTAAGGTTAGTGGGTTGTAACTCTCCTAAACCTAATTGTTTGTACACAGAATAGGGTAAAAGGTTTACATTTGCCCCTAAATCTAGTAGACACCGATCCATAACCTGATCTCCTATCCTAATAGAAATAGTTGGACTCCCTGAATCCTCATATTTGGGTGCAATGGGTTGCTGGATGAGACATGATGCTTGTGTAGCAAATGCAGCTTCACGAGGCATAGAACTTTTCCTCTTGACCGTGTTTAGGTCTTTTAGAAATTTAGCATATGAAGGTATCAGATTAATGGCATCCAAGAACGGAATATTGATTTGGACGTTTTTGAAAACTTCCAAAATTCCCTCACAGTGATTTTTCTTCCTAGTTGGTTGAAGACGTTGAGGAAATGGGGCTTTGGGCACAAAAGATTTATCTTGATTGTCAACAATAACTTGATCATCTTTCTTTGTTGACTCCTTTGGTTCCTTTTTTTCTTTTTCTTTTACAATATTAGGATTGTTTAGTGGATCTTGGACTTGGTTGTCCACTCTCTTGCCTGACCGTAAAGTGTGGATGGATTGGACTTGACAGTTTGAATCAGAACTAATTTCAAACTGGCCTGTTGGAGTGTTTTGAGGAGCAGATTGTCCTCTCGGGTTGGGCAAAGTTTGACTAGGGAAATGTCCATTCTCTCTCTCCCTAACAGTTGCAGCTAACTGTACTATCTAAACCTCGAGCCTGGCTATCGTCTGATCCTGATTGTGACACATTTGGGCTTGAGTTTGATTAGTTATTAGTTGGCTCTGCATGAATTGTTGGAGAGTGTCCTCTAAAGATGGTTTTCTTTGATTGGGATGGACATATGGAGGAACAAATGGTGTTGTATTGAATTGATTTTCCTTGTGAAATTGATTATTAGAAGATGGTCCTTGAAATGATGATGATCCACCATATCCTTGTCCTTGAGGAGACTTCCATGAAAGGTTGGGATGATTCCGCCATCCCGGATTGTATGTTTCACTAAATGGGTTGTTGTTGGGATTGGGCTTGCGAAATGTATTGAGTACATTTGCTTACTCTGCTTTGATAATTGGCAACCCGGGGTATTGTTCAACCAAGTGGTCTTGGCTGTCACAAAGGACACAAATGGGAGACACCACTGGCTTGGATGTTTCGGGAGCTGAAGATTGTGCTCCCTTGCTCAATTCTAATGCTTCAAGTCTTTGTGCTACTGATGTCAATTTGGCATCACTCTCAAAATTAGGGTTGACTTTATGTATATCACCCTTGTTAGTGGCAGTTGAGGTGGTAAGTTGCTTATTATCAACACTAACAGGCTCCCATTCTAGAGTATTTCTGCTACCTCTTCAAAGAATTGCCATGCATCACCGGCCGTTTTGCTCGTGAATGTTCCATTGCAAAGGGATTCAATCATTGTCTTATTCGAGCAGTCTAACCCTTCGTAAAGAATTGGAATCAAACGGATCTTTTCGAATCCGTGATGGGGACACTCAAGTAAAAGATCCTTGAATCTTTCAAAATATGTGAAGAATGTCTCCCCTTGTAGTTGATGGAAGGTGTTGAGGGCTTGACGTATGGTAGTAGTAATCTGCTTAGAATAGAACTTCCTATAGAAGGCTTCGGCTAATCCTACCCAAGTAGAAATTGAACCCGGTTGGAGAGAAAGAAGCCAAGATTTGGCTCTTTCTTTTAGAGAAAATGGGAATAACCTAAGTTTTAGGGATTCTTCTGTTATTTGATGATATTTCATGGTCCCACAAATATCCTCAAATTCCCTAACGTGTTGATATGGGTTCACATTTGCCAATCCCCGAAAGACTGGAAGCATCTGTATCATCCCAAATTTAATCTCGAAATTTGCCGTAAGGGCTGGCAAGGTGATACAGGAAGGTTGGGTGGACCTTGTAGGATACATGTAATCCTTTAAGGTCATTTGTTTGGTTTCATTAATGTCACCCATTGTTGCAGTAGGGTCAGAAACAATAATGGATTCTAATCACAGTTCAAAGACTCGCCCGAGTCGGAGACGAGTCGGCCGAGTCGTATCCGTCTCGGCCCACTCCGAGACGAGTCCGAGTCACGAGTCGGTCGACTCAACTCAGAGGAGACCGACTTGACCGAGAATCAGAGTTGACTCGGTCGACTCGGCATTATGATGATGATTTTGTGACTCATCGCAATTCATTATGAAAATAACTACATTAGCATGTATTTATGAATGTAGTTTGTGTAATTTACTATATTATACATGTATTTTGATATGCTTCTACCGACGACGCTTTTATTTATACTTTCGCTTTATGTTTAGTGTGCTAGGTGATATATTTTGGACATGTTATATATGAATGTGGATGTCTACATTTTTTTAAGATTTGTTGTGATTTTTTCAGAATTTTTTGAGCTTTCTATGTAGCGTTTTGCGCGTATCGCCCGATACCGATCCGAGTCGCCGAGACCGATCCGTCTCAGTGCCCGCCGAGTCGGCGGCCGAGACCGCGACTGTGAACCATGATTCTAATCGACCCTTAATACAAACCCACTTTCGCATGAACCAGGGTACTGCCCTGATGAAGGATTTTCTAAATCCTAGATAAGATTACACACAAGATGACTCAACCAATCAATTGCAATTAAGTATTTTTTTATCTTGAATTTAATTTAAAGGCAATTAGTTTTTTCCACTAATCTTAAGAGAATAGAATTCTCCCTAGTTAGACAGCTCCTAACTGGGTTGGAAGGATAGTAGGTTTACCAGTTAAACCCGTCAAACAAGCGATTCGGCTCTCCCCAAAAGCTGGGCACTTACTAAATTCAGCCATCCTTTCTTAGATAGGAAAGTTCTTCGGTCCTTTTTTCAGGCCAGGCACCGTCGCAATGGCTAAGTCACCCTTTCCAGATAAGAAAGCCCTCTTTCGCGAGCTTGAAAGTGTTCACCGGAATCTTCCCAAATTAGTTCCACTTAAATGAGCTCGAAATCCTAGTGGCTGAGTTCTAATTGATTTTAAATTAGTTCAAGCTTGGGAAAAAAACTTATATGCGGTTGTGATTTTTGAGCCAAGGAACGGGTGATGAAATCCCGACCTTATGTGAGGGGGACAGCTCTTAAGATCTTTTTATGCAAGTATGCACTAATGCAGCACAAAATTCAATCAATAAGCACCTCCAAAATCCCACTGACAAGAGGTTCGTGTGTAGAGTTAGAAAATACCAACCTTTCCGACGACTTGAGCAAGTTTTTATTTATTTTTACTTTAGCAAAGCAATATGTCATAAGCAAGCAAGCTTCTTCTTGTTGTGCAAGTCTTCTTTGTTCATGCAATATCCCTGCAAAAGAATTTTGAAATTAAATCTTAGGGATGAAAAGAAAAATAATGAGAAGAATTCTGATTTTTTTAATTTTTGATAATTTGTTTAATAATTTTTTTAAAATTTTTTAAATTTTAAACTAGAAAAAGATTTAGATGTTGATTTTTCAAAACCAAAAATTTTCAAAAGTCCCCGGCAACAGCGCCAAAAACTGTTCGCGATTCGAAATTCATGAAAAACTCCATCGCTGTTGAATCACGTACAAGTTATAAAACCTAAACTTACTAAAATCTTTTTGGCAAAGTGTGTAGTGGCAAGTATAGGATCGAATCCACAGAGACTTGTTCTTGAAATTTTAGTTATTAAAAATCTCACTTTTATAATATTCTAGTTGAGAAATCCCTTGGATGAAGATTGGAATTTTGTTTTTTTAAAATAAATAAATAAATAAAGATCTTGAAGAAGAAAGCAAAAGAAAATAAAAATATGAAGAAAGCAAAAGAAGAAAGAAATACTAACCTTTTTGCGAAGATTTGAATACCCAAAATAAGAAAAAAAAGAAATTAAAAGATTGGTACGAAGGGAAGAGGAAGATGAACCAGTGAACTTATTTCTTATCGTCGCCTTGTTATCTCTCTCCTCCAAGCGATGCTGAAACAAAAGAAGTTAATAAAAGAAAAGAGATGTCTTCATGGAATCAAATATGAAAAAAAAGAATAGCAAAAAAATAAAGAGAAAATTAAAGAAAAACTTAGACTGAACGCCGCAAGATCGTGAAAAAGAATTCTGAATTTTATTCCATAAGCATCAAATACAAAGCTCTTGACCTCTCCAATCTCGCATTACAATGCTCAAAACTTTCTTTTTCTAGCTTTTGAGCCCTCTTGCGTCCTCTCATCTCTCAATGAATACAGGTATTTATAGGAAAAATAATGATAAGGGAGAGTGTAGGGAGATAGGAAGAGTTGGCTATTTTTGAATTTCAATCTTCCCCTTATCTCCAAACTGGATTTATCCAGAATTCTGTTTTGCAGCTTGATGGAGTGTTGATTGCTGAATATTGCTTAACAGATGATAGAATTTGAAACAGTGATCAACATAAGAGTTGTAGCCCTTTAAATCTTCTTTCTGGATCATCTTGAATCATCAGATTTGAGATTCGGTAGCGAAAGTTATGATTCATATAGTAAAATGTATCCAGTCAGAATCTGAGTCAAACTTGCTTCATCCCATCCGTTGATCTTCTCTGTATTTGATATTATCCTCGGTTGATCTTTAGCTAACCAAAATGGATTTATAGAAATCTGAATTTTACCGGTTTTCATTTGGTGTTATCTTTTTGATTTGCTCTGATCTTCAACTGAATATTTTCCCCAATCCTTGATTTGTTCTAACTAGATCTGGGATCATCCTCAGCTAACCAAATAGATCCAGTTAAATCTGATTTTAACTGGTATTTATTTGGTTTAATCCTCTTTCTCTTCATTATTATCTTCTGCAAAATAAATATTTAAGATAAGAAAATTAGCAGATTTATTACACGATAAATGTAGGAGTGTAATGAAAAGAATGCAAAATATGTGTACGATCATTATATCTAATTGTCTTTCTATGCTAGTCCAATAATTTAAAGCTGCAAATTTTAGTTTACTCGTAGCAAACTTGACTCTACGCGCATCAGAAAGTACATACAAATCAAAATAGTAGTCCAGATGCGCTATTTAATCACAAAATTCGCGAGGGTTATATACCATAAAAATCGGCAGGTGCTACCCCGCTTTCTCGTTGGACTTTTTCTTTCCTAACAACACGCCTATCATAATAATTATGCTCTCTAGTGCAAAGTTGTGTGGTTCGTGACTCGCCAATCATAATAATTATTCTCTCTAGTGCCTGTTGTGAATTTGTGTTTTGCGACTTTAGCGGACGCAACCAAAATCCCGTAATATAGTACACATATCTGTAACTTAACCTAGGACAGACTGCAATGCAAGAATACAAGCAGGTAAATGATTATGCAAAGTTTCTAAACTCATACTAAACTACATGCACACCCTAAATGATGAAAATTTACATTCCTAAAAGGTTCAATTTCTATATGTAAGAAAATGTGATCCAAGATGATGATATCAGGCAACCAACACATGAGATCATAAACATCAACCAATAAGCATGAAAACTACAAATAAATGCATAATCCCTAGAATTTGTAAGAAATAAATAATTAAAATTGGGTCAAGATACGAAATAACCTGAAGATGAGTAGTTTTCACTCTAGCACACGTCCTGTCAGTCTTTAGACGATTCTCCCCACTAATGGCTGAAAATCTTGCAAGGGAACTCTGGAATAGTGGGTGGGAGCGACGTGAGGGAGACTGATAATTGCTGGTTATGTCGCTCTGTCTTCAACGAGTCCAACGCCTCGAAAACGGCTCGAATTGGACTTCAGATGACCGAGAAACAACCAAAAATGAAACTCGTACCTTAACAGGTCTGTGTTGGCTTCACGGTTTGGAATAAAGGTCAGATCGCGCCTGAAAGCGGGTTGGAGCCTTTTGAACCGGGTTGGGTCCTTCAACTTGAAGCGAATCGGATCAGTATTGAAGCTAGCGGATCAAGTGCTAATGGGAACCTGAATTGGGTCCAAATTCAGCAACAGTAATTAGAGAAGACGAGGGCACGAGGAAGAGGTAATGGGCGGCGACAGGGGCGGCGGCATAGAGCGGTGACGGCGGTGGAGTCGTAGCAAGACGACGGCGGTGGCGGAATCGGGGCATGACAGCTGCGGTGGTGGAATTGAGGCACAACAACAATTCTGACGGTTGTTGTACGTCGACAGTGAGGATCGGACGGTGGCGAAGTCATCTCGGTGAGGACCTAATGTGGGCGAGGTCGTCACGGTGAAGAGTTAAATACGACTTACAATGACGGCAAGATCGGTGGAGATCTTGGCGGAGATGATCGGTGGAGATCTTGGCGGAGATGATCGGTGGCGAGGTTGCAGAGGTGGCGACGGGTAACTTTAGCTGTCGAAGGTGATGGGCAAAGTTGGGAAGGGTGCCGGCGGGGAGGGAAATGAGAAGACCCGAAATGAGATCAGAATTCGGTGACTGTGGCGAGTGGTCGAAGGCGACAAGACCTATTGGCGCTCGCAGGCGGAGGTGATGGTGAGGTGATGGCGTCGTGGTGAGAAACCAAGATCTTGTCGTGGTAAGTTTTTGGGAATGACGATAGGGCGAAGGGTGGTGGTTGCAGCGAAGATTTGAAGAAGGTTATGGCTGAGTTTTGGGTGCAATGAAGAGGAAGAAAATAAATAGAAGGATTTGGGGATTTTTAGGGGTTTTCGCGAGGATTTTGGAGTATTTTGCTCCAATAATGTTTTTTCTTTTTTTTTTTTACTTTTTCTCTTTTTTCTTTCTATTTTTTGAACAGAACTGGGGTTTGATCTAGATCTAGGGTTTGAGAGAAGCTAAGGTTTTAGGAGAGGAAAAGAAAAAATTTAAAGGGGACGGGAACTTATTGCTCTGATACTAAAAATTGATGTAAAATGAGATGGATCGCACTCACCTTCAAATCAGATAGAAAAGAAACTAGGGTTTTGAAAGAAGAAATAGAAAGAGATAATTAGGGTTTAAAAAAAAGAGAGAAGAAATGGATAAATTTGGGCTTCACGCCCCTTCCACCACGGGCTTCACGCCTCTTACACTACGAGCTTCACACCCGAATCTCAAGAACCCATGGCTCAAGAATTTAACTCAAAGATTTTAATTCATTCCTTATCCAATAATAAAAGAAGTCTGAGGCCTATTTATAGGCTTTACAAAAGTTCGGTTATCGGATATAACCATGTGATACTAAAAACACAATAAAAGAAAATAACTAAACTCAATATAAACTAAGACATAAAAACAACTAGCAACCGATTGATGTCCTCACCAGAACTCTTTGGTTGTACGATGTAAACATCAAGAGAATAAAGATTAATGTAATTATAATATTCTTCAAATTATTGAAAAAAAAAAACCAATCATGAGATTGGTTTTTCAAAAACTACTCATGAGTATTTCGTCTTTCACCTGGAAACTCCGCCGGTGAGATGACACTGGATTTGAATCAATAACTTCCTATTTGTACACGTCTACGGCTAGAGCAACACATTCAAAGATCAATTTACTAATTGATACTCGCTGACTATTGATCAATACCACTCTTGTGTTTGTGTTTGTGTGCAAGCATGATGCAATATGTGTGCAGTTTGGAGCTTCCAACGTATATAGTTCTCTGAATCCTTAATGTTTAGGCAATTAGCCAACTCAACTTTCAAACACCAAACTTGTTAAGGAGGCTTGCATCCAATGAAACTTACAGTGTTAATATGGGCATGAGAGCACATATAACAGAGCAAACCCTAGAAACATATCACGGAGGAGGTGTCATTCCATCAGCAATCCCGTGGCTCCTTACTAGCTCAAAGTATTCCCTGGACGCAGCAAACACTGCAACTGCCAAAGATGTAGTAAACACCCATCCTCCGGCTACAACTATTTCCCCAGCGCCAATCCCAATCCCAAGCCCAAACACCACCCACTTTCTCAGCTCATCTATAGCAAAGTCCTGTGATCCCTGCACCATAAACATGTACTTAGATGGCATTGAACATGTCCAAGTTTCAGCTCTGGATTATCTGCTCAATAATCATAATCATGAAATTTCAACAGACAATTATCAATTATGACAAAAACTTTAGTTGAAAATGATTGGTCCTTTATCTTTCGAATTTTAATTATTACTCCTTTCTAGAATAGCCAAAAATATGAGAATTTTTGCCAACAGGGAACCTTATTATTCTAAAATTAAAAGGAACGTACCAAATAGACATAGGTTTTGACATTTGATAGAAATTACAGCCACTCTCTCCATTGCATTCTCTTTTCTATTTCTGTGAATAACTGAGGACCTACCCAAATTTGACTAGGACAAAAGCGGAGACCGCAGTCAAAGAGAGCAAAGACACAGAAGTGAAAAATACCTGTCAGAGAGTCAACTATCAAATAGGGTCAACTATCAAATAGGGTAAAAAAGCTCCATGATAGTATTTACCAATTTCTATAATCAGCAACCAACCTGACCTTAGCTATATGAGTATGCAACCAGAGTTACTATGAACAAGGTAGTGCACGTCCATGTCATAAATCTTAAGAATCACCTGGCATGCAAGAGACCTAAGTCTACCAAACTAAGGAGCAATTCTCCAAATTCTGTAACACTATAAAAGAGTCTACACTAAAAAAAACAGTGAACATTCATCTTAGAGGAGAATCCATCATTATTTTTGCTAACTTTAAAAATTAAATGAATTAAAAGCCCCAAAAATTTGGGCTACAAGACTAAAAGTGAAAGTGGTGGATCTCTGGATACATTAAACTAGTCCAAATGAAGAAAAATATCTGCAATATTTAATTTTAAAATTGATGAAACGATGGAGTACTGAGTTTTATACTTGGTGAAGTGATTAAGTCTGGGTGAATATCACAACAACAACAACAACAAAGCCATAATCCCATATCTCTGGGTCGGCAACTTTGTTTCTTTTCCCCATTAAGCTCCATGAAGGGTCATCTCCTCTATTAACTTTGCAAAGTGCGAGATCCTTTTAAACTTCCTCAATCCGTGTTTGTTCAAGCCTACCTCATGTCCTCGTTGTTCTATTAACTATGATATATATCTCCTACTAATCAGCACGCTTATTACTCTCCATTGCACAAACCAAAACATCTCAATCAAAGCTACCCCTAACTTCTTATGGAAACATTCATTTTTATCTTCTAGCAGAGTACTATTCATTTGTCTCAACATTCTTATTTTGCTACACTTATTTTCTGGTCATGTTTCTTAATTGCCAAACATTTCAGTCCACAAAGAATTGCTCGTGCTATAGCCATCTTATAAAAGAATTTCTTCAATTTCATGGCTATTCTATGTTTACATAATACCCTAGAAATGCTTCCTCACTTTAACTGTTTTATTGGTTTCTATAAACAACATCCTCCTTTATCTTACCATGTTGATGAATAATTGATCCTAAGTAGCAAAAGAGGTGACTCCTAGGTATTTCTTAGCCGTCATGTTTAGCATGTATCTCGTTTTCTCCTTATAGCTTTATTAAAGTTGCATTCACATATTCCATTTTATTTGACAATTCAACATCCTTTAGTTATAAAGCTTCTCTGTACTTTTCTACTTTGGAAACTATCACTTCTTTTGTCTCATAACCTCATGAGCAAAGAATATGCACCACAAGACTTCATCCAACATGCATTATAGTTTTCATGGGGAATATACTTAGTAAGTCCATCCATAACTAATGCAAATAAATAAGTACTTAAATTTGATAACTCGTGTGAGCCTTTAGTGCAAACCCATGGTGATAGGGAACATTTAATTGTTCTCATACGGTCATACCAGTTAGTATTCCATCTTACATATCTTAATCATGTCTTATAACTGCTTGACTCACATTCCACATTGTCTTCGGATCCTAGTATAAGCTTTTTATGAATCGATGATGATATCTACAAAACGCTTTTATTCTCCCTATATCTTTATACTGATCATCTTAGTAAGAAAATTTACTTAGTTGACCTCCCAGCATGAAATCAAATTGACTTTCAGACACATTCATCCATTTTGTTATTTGACGTTAGGTTACTCTCTCCCAAAATTTTCTTGGTGGATATCATTAAAACTAAAAGTGACCACCTAGAAAGTTTTGCCAAAAAGTTTAAAATTCCCTTGGGATGAGACTCTGATGTGAAACGTGTATAGGGGGAAACCAAAAGATAAAATAACTAAAGAAAATGTTTCACCAACAAGAGATTGTTGGTACGAAAACTAGTTAAAACAGATAATATTAGTTGTGATTCTTTCGCATACTTTTGTGTGATGAATATCAAAATTAAAGTGCTAATTAAAACTATGATTATGAGGATAAATGAGTTCTATACGCAATAAAGAAGATAGGTAACTACAAGGGAGAAGCAGATGCACTTGCTTGCAATTTGTGGACAGAAAATCAAGAATGGATAATAAAGCGGAGATATAAATCTAGACTTGTAATTTAAAATTGATGTAATGAGAATAATACCTTATTTGATGAACGTATTTGATTCCAGTTGCTTGGCTTGGTCTGAACTTATGCTTGATCTCCAATTGCAAATTGTGTTGTTTGTCTTTGATGAAGCTTGTGCAATTATTTTTTATTTGCTTTGATGGATTGTCTTTACTTTCTTGGTTGTTAGTACTTTGAAATTGTGCAAAACAAAGTGAAAGCAGGTCTTGAATTGGTTTTTGGGAGTGAAAGAGGAGGTGACATCGGGTCTTCGAAGTCGGTTAGATGTTTGAGAGGAATAACTTTGTAGGCGACGAGGTGATTCGCAACAACTTAGTGAAAAATTTTGTTGTGGGAGATTGAGAGAGCGGAAGAGAGATTGATAAATCGATTACGTCATCCCACCAATAATTGAGTCTAATAAGGCAAATCACCACTAATAGAGATGAGGATTTGAGATATTCGTATTAAACTCAATTGAGAGTAAAAAGCTTTCATTTATTATTGTCTTTCAAAGTTAATACAGGGGGGCCTTATATAAGCTACAAAACTATACACATCTCCTTCTTCAATTTGGATTTCAAAATCAACTCCTAAAAAAAATCAAAAATCTAAAAGAAAGTAAAAAAATAAAATACAAAAATGACAACTACTAATCCTACTCCAACTCCAATACATAGAGAAGAGAAAATAAAAACTCTACTACTACTAAGATTACAAGACTTTTTCATGAACAAAATTTGCTTTTAGAACCAAATAGTCACGGTTCTCTTTAGTCTCCTTCGGTATACCTTCCAAGCTTTTGAATTGGACTTTGTCGTTGGCTTTGATGGTTTCATGATATCGCATCATTCTCCCGGTTTGAAAAGTGTTAGCCCAGATGCCTTTCACCTTAGTTTTGATGATGATTAACTTATGAAGGTTAGTTTACTAATGATCTTATATTTAATAAGTTTTGGATATTGATCAAGATCTTAGTAGGTGTTTAGCTTCAACAAAAAATTTAAAGTCAAATTTTGGAGCTAACACGTGATTCAAGAGCTCGCGCGTCAATATCACATCTAGCACTCGGTTGGAGTCAAGCTATATGGATCAAGTTTAGATCGAGTCGGCTTGGAGATAGAAGATCTATAAGAAGACCTTGTTTTGTTTTGTTTTGTTTTGTTTTAGACCTTGTGTACAGATTGATTAATCTTGATATGCTCAAATTTACACACAAGTTAAAATAGTTTTTGGTTTCAGTTTAACCGTTTTTGAATTTTTAAAATCATATCTTGAGTTTTCATGAATAGATAGAATCCAAACAAGTTTACTTGGTTTTATGCATGTTGGATATATCCATATACATTGTTTGGTTCATAATGCTTAAAAACTTATTTTAATGTAGATTTGTTCATGGTTTTAAGTTTTATTTTTAACAAAACTTAGTTTTGAGATTTAATGTCAAAAACATAGATATTTTATTTATATGTGTATTGGATCATTTCCACACATACTATGCTTCAAATATGATTTAAAATCTTGTTTTTGTATTTATACAAGTTTTAGAGAAAACGGTTTTTCATTTTAAAGTTTGGTTTATGAAAAATACCGATTTTGGCTTAAAGCTAAATTTTCATACCTCAAAAATAATTCAAATTGTTTGAAATATATGTTCAATTTTAGTCACACATATTTGTTCTTCAAATATTTTATAAGAACTTATTTTGTGAATTTTATAGAGTTTTATGAGATTTTATGGGTATTTAAAAGATCAAGTTTTCAAACCCTAAAACCCAGCATGAGCATGGTGCGGTCGACCGACCGGTCTACCGGACCAGAGCTCGGTCGACTGGGCGGTCGACCAATGTGCACAAAACGTGCACAGCTGCCTTCGCCATGGGCCGGTCAACCGACCCAGAGAGCTTGCTCTCCTAGATCTGGCCCCGGTCGACCGGTCGGTCGACCGACCAGAGAGTTAGCTCTCTGGTTCTGGCCTCGATCGACCGTCAGTCGACCATTAGGCAAATTGCCTAGGGCGGTCGATCGGGCGGTCGACCGGTAACCCCAACGGTCAGAAATCTGACCGTTGGCTGGTCAAATGGGCAGTCGACCAACAGGCCATTCTGGGCCTGTTCTGGACCCCAACGGCTATATTCTGGATCCCCTATAAATATGAGTTCCTTTTGCCAGTTTTCACTAAGATTTTTGAGAGTCAAATTTTCCATTTTCTACAAAGTTTTTAACAAGTTTTAGAACTTTAATCTCTCTGCCTTTATTTGTTTCAAAGTTTTTGAAAAATCAAAAGAAAACAAGTTTTGGGATTCTAGTTCTTATCCAAAATTTCTATATCGTATCTAGAGTTTTTTCCGAGTGCTTTCTTTATGTTTTCTTTTCCAAAACACTTTGTTTTCTAACACTTGAGCTATCAATTCTATTCCTATCTTTAGGATCTTTGTTTTGTGGGAAAATTGTTTGTAATCCTTTGAGATCACCAAGAGAGTGTTTGTGATCTTTGTGATCACCAAGTGTAATCTTTCCTTTACTTTGTTCTTGGCTTAATACCCACCACTTGTGTAGAGCTTTTATGTATGAGAAAGGCGTTGTGTACTCCAAGTGTTGAGTTGTAATTCCTCGATGAAGGTCCCTTTGTGGAAGGTCATGTGTGGACGCAGTAAAAATCCTTCTGTGTGAAAGCAGGGATGTAGAGCAGTGGCTCGAACCTCGAAACATATCCCGGTGTTTGCGTTTGATCTTCATCTCTCAACTCTCATCTCTCTTATATCTTGTATTGCTATATATTGTTCTTATTCATATGCATGCTAGATATTGTTTGTGCCTCACACTTATGTTCAATCAAGAGAGCTTTTAAAGCATCTCAACTCTTTATCTAGAAGAATTTAAAGGAATAGTTCCAGAGCCCTTCACAGGGAATTTGGGCCAATCTTGGTTACACATAGTGTGTTGCAAATTAGTTTTAAATTCTGCATCATTTGCACTAGATTAGTTTGTACACTTATTCACCCCCTCTAGGTGCACTTTCAAAAAGAACTCGATTATGTTGAGTTTAAGGAGGAAGAATTCTCATACTACTCTAAAATATCAGGATCAATCTTTTACAGCTACTTCGATCTATCCACGAATCATTTGTTGGTGGTTTTCCTTTCCATCGAACCAAATACTTACGAGTCCCACCATTTTTGTGATGATAATTTTATCATTCACAATTTTATCAGTCTGATCCACTGTATTAGGTAATATATTTGAATGTGGTGAAAGAAAAGATCTCTCAGAAATAGGCTCAAGGGATGACTCATCATCTAATGAGTTACTAGAGTTAAAATCAGGACCTTTATAATCCACTAGATCTTCAAATTGAATGTAGAATTGATACAAAAATCTCGATAAAAATCAATAACATAAAGCATTATCATTTAGCTTCTTTAAAATCTGAAAGGAGCCAGCACTACGAGCATGTATTCTTAATAGTTCTATGTGCAAATCGTTCCGGACAAATCCGTACATTCACATAATTACCAACATTAAAAATTTTAAATTTTTTTCTTACGTCAGCTCTTAACTTGTAGTTGGCGCTACTTTGGGCCATTTTATCCATAACTTTCTTGTGTAAGTCGTGCACATATGATGCAAATGGTGCAAAATGTGATGCTCTAATATGATCGGTCATAGGAATAAAGTCTATGGGTTATCTAGGTTTAAAATCATAAACAATCTCATGTGATGATTTTCCTGTAGTCCTCTTCACAGCTGTATTGTATGCAAATTCTGCAGTGACTAGTTTAAGATCCCAACTTTCCATGTGTTCACCAACTAGTGTGCGCAACAAATTTCTTAGACTCATGTTGACAACTTCGATTTGACCATCAGTCTGGGAATGAAAAGCAGTGAAAATTTTCAGTTCATACCTAACATGTGCCGAAGTGTTTTTCAAAAGTAACTCGTAAATTTCGCATCTCTATCGGGCACAATGATCTTAGGCAAACATGTAATTTGATAACACTATCAAAGAATATCCTAGCAACCCTAGAAGCATCGGCAATTCGAGAACAAGGAAAAAAAATGAAAAATGGTCCACGACAACTAAAACAAAATTATATTTTCTCTAAATTTTCAGTAAACCTACCAAAAAATCCATACTCACATATTGCCAAGGATAATTTGGGACGGGGAGTAGAGTGTACAAAACAGTATTTTATTTTTGTTGTTTAGCTAGTTGACAATTGTAATATCTACCAACATGCTTATCAACGTCGTGTTTCAAACTAGGCCAATAAAACCTATACTCGACAGCTTCTATAGTCTTCTCATTACCAAACTATCCAGCTAGACACCGGCATACAATTTTCAAATAAGAAATTCTCTAAGAGAGGTTCTTGGAATGCATAGTTTACAGTCTAGAAACAAATATTCATCACGCAGGACAAATCCATCAACTTCTCGTATAGTTCTATCTTTTAGTTTCGCATATATCTCATAAAAATCAGGACATGACTCATACTCAGTTTTCAATCTCTCAAAACCATTTACAACAGTTAACATTTTAGTCAAAATGAACAATCGGTGGCTGAGAGCGTCAACAGCTTTGTTTCTAACTCCCGCTTTATAATGTAGGGTGAATGTATAGTCATGTAAGAACTCAATCCAACGACTACGCTTAGCATTCAACTTCTTTTGGGAGCTGAGAGCGTCAACAGCTTTGTTTCTAACTCCCGCTTTATAATGTAGGGTGAATGTATAGTCATGTAAGAACTCAATCCAACGACCACGCTTAGCATTCAACTTCTTTTGGGAGTATATGTACTTCAAATTCTCATGGTCAGAAAAGAGAACGAATCAGGGAGATATATAACTGAGGCACTGACCATTCTTGTCTTAATCTCGACAAACGCTTTAGCAGCAGCTTTAGATCATACAAACTCACCTTTCTTTAAACAGTCTGTAATCGGGATCATGACAGTGTTGAACCCTTTTATAAACCGTCAGTAGAAGGTAACAAGTCCGTGAAAACTTCTCACCTCACGGATGGTCTTTAGTTCCGGACATTCCTCAATGGCTCTTATTTTTTCGGGATATGCAGAAACTCCATTCGAAAAAATGACAAAAACATAGAAAGTGAATTTGTGTTGTAAGAAAGGCACACTTCTTCGGGTTAGCATACAATTCTTCCTTTCTCAACATAATACAAACTTGATGCAAGTGGTCTAAATGTTGCTTACGAGAGTGGCTATAAATGAGGATATCATCAAAGTAAACGACAAGAAATTTTTCCATAAGATTCATACTTAAGTCATCACTCGCATAAATATACTCGGAGTATTGGTCAATCCAAAAGGCACAACCATCCATTCATATAGTCCATCTTTCATCTTGAAAGGGGTTATACATTCATTTTCTGGACGAATGCGGATTTGGTGATAACCACTCTCAAGATCTATCTTAGAAAAGATTGTAGCACCAGCCATATCCAACCACAGAATGGGGAAAGAGATATTTGATTATGATCTTGTTAATCACTTTACTATCCACGCACATACGCCTGATCCATCTTTCTTCGGTATTAATAATGTGGGGACCTCACATGGACTCATGCTTTCTCTAATGAAACCCTTGTCTACCAATTCATTGACTTGCCTCATGAGCTCAGTAAGCTCGGTTGGGTTCATTTGATAATGCAGTAAGTTTTGCAGGCTTGATCCAAGTACTAGATCGATAGCGTGTTGGGTGTCACGCATTGGTGGTAGTTTATTCAGAAGGTCTTCGGGGAAGACATCGCTAAACTCCTCAATCACAGGGGTGACTTCAAGATGAATAGTGTTATCTGGTGTCTTAACCACTTCTCTAGCAACAAGGATCATGCATGAAGCATCGTTCTTGAGTTCTTGAACAAGTTATGTCACACTTATTAAATTAACTCCTTTCGACTTCTTCGATGCATTAGGTTTAAGCTTTTTATCTATAGGTTGGTAAGGTGTCAATTTAATCTTCTTACCCTCGTGCTTAAATCGACACGTGTTCGATCGACCATGAATGGTAACATTATTGTCATAGATCCATGGTCGTCCTAGTATGATTTGACCTACATCCATGTAACCACATCACACCATATCTTGTCTTTATAAACATCAAACTCAATTGGGATAAGACATTGTTTTTTCACGTTTAGGCTGTGGAGTTGATTCATGACACCTTATACGGATAGGGATGAGGTTCAACCTTTCATCCAACCTTCTCAATCATTTTGGAGGATACTGCATTGACACAACTTTCACTATCCACTATTACTTATCAATTCTTATCTCCAATCTAGTGTTTTAAAAACCTGTTATGTAACCCGTTATAACTCGTTATATAACGTAACGCTGACCAATCGTTATGTAACAGGTCTAAAAAACGCAATGTTTGATAACTATGATAATTTTGTCTGTAACTTACGTTACGTTACGTTATTACTGTAACGCACTGTAACCTACGTTATGGTACAAGTCGACTTTCTATAACCTCCCATATTCTTTCAGTCTATAGCAAAAAAAATTTCCCAAATCGCTCGCCCGTCGTCCTCTCTGCAACCTCGTTGTCGTCTCCTCGTTTGACGCCGAGAAGAAAGAAGACCTCTCTCTAATCAACAGCAAAAGAACTCTCTGGTGGTTCTCCGTCGTGGTGGTTCTTGCCGACGTCGTCTCCAAGCGGTGGTTCTCCGTTTTCAAGCACATGTAAGCTTTCTCTACCCTGATCTCTCTCTTCTCTCTCTCCAGTCTCCCCTGATCTCTCTCTCCCTCCTGATCTCTATCTGCTCTCTCTGCTTTCTCTCCCGATCTCTCTTCGCTCTCTCTCCCTCTCGAGGGAGAGAGAGCGAAGAGAGATCGGGAGAGAAAGCAGAGAGAGATCGGGAGGGGGGAAAGAGAGAGTGATAAGGGGAGAGAGCATAGAGAGATGATTGTGGGTAAAATATCAGAGAGAGAAGAAAAATGGAGGTATAATTGAATAGCATATTGTAAATGAATTATAAATTATAATGAATAGCATGACTAAAAAATTATAAGTTATGATTAAATTATGAATTCTTATAGATTGAATTATGAATCTTTGTGTAGACTGAATAGCATGGCTAAAAATTAGGAATTATAATGAAATATGCGGATCATATTGTTGTTTGTGTAGATGAAATTATGAATTATAACTTGTGAATGTGAAAAATTATTGTGATACTTGCTAAATGTTTTATATATTGCTTTGAATTTTTTTAGATTTTTTAAAATTATTTTCTTATTTATAAAAATTCTTAAATATAGTATATATTTTTATTTTATTAAATAAATATTAAATCGCGTAACCTACGTTATACGTTACGTTATAACCTACGTTAACATAACAGAAGAAAAACGTTATCATTACGTTATCGTTATTTTAAACATTGCTCCAATCTAAATAAATGTGTGGAAGATAGCAATTCTTCTCCAATCGTCATTCTATTGTGAGAACGCACACTGGAAGACAGATATGTAATTTGAAGGTGCGAGTTGAATATGTTTAGGTTGTAGAGTTGATTCATGACACCTTATACGGATAGGGATGAGGGTTAACCTTTCATCCGACCTTCTCAATCATTTTGGAGGATACTACATTGACACAACTTTCACTATCCACTATTACTTTTCAATTCTTATCTCCAATATAAATGAATGTGTGAAAGATAGCAATTCTTCTCCGATCGTCATTCTATTGTGAGAACGCACACCGGAAGACAGATATGTAATTTGAAGGTGCGAGTTGAATATAGTTACATTCAACATCGAACCTTCTTGGTCATAATCGAAATCGTCTTCATTTGTCAGGGTGATATGTAACTTCCTCGTCATCAGACTCGGGAGCTTGTGTGGGAGCTCCATTAACGAAGGTGATCTTCATTTCGCTAGAACAGTTAGTGGAGATGTGACCATAACCTTGACATCTATAACATTTAATAGAGGCACTAAATTTGAAAGAAGTTTGCTTAGGGTTTTGCTACGATCATCACTTCGTTTTCCTTTGAAGTTGCTCTTTCGAGAGAAGGGTTGGGGGCTAGACTTATTGAACTGGGAAGAGGAGGAAGTCCTAGACGCAATCAATTTTGAATCAAAACTCATAGTGTTATAATTAGACTTAAGAAAATCTAGATTTTGAACTATGGTGTAGGCTTTCTCTAACTCGGTGACTCCTCTGACTGACAATTCGGTTCGCAAGTCTTCTCTAAGTCCAGTTCTAAACCTAGAAAGGATTTGAGCTTGTCCTTATGAAAGTACTGCATCTGATGAGGAACTCGTTGAATTTTGTAACGTACTGCTTTGTTGATTTATTGCTTTGAGTGTACTGATACCACTTGTCCTAATACAGTCACTAAATGATGGTGGCATCTACTTATCTTTCAGCTCATCCTTCATCATATCTCATATTTCAATCGATCGTTGAAGTCGGGATGCGCGTATAGTCCAGAACTGACTAGCTTGACAGGTTAGTTTCATGGCAATGAACTTAATTTTCCTAAGCTCGTGAGGTATATCATGTGAAGTACTTATCTAGTTAGAGTGTCCAATCTAAGAAAAGTTGTGGGTCAAAATGTTCATCAAAGGTGGAAACATCGAACTGGATGTTCTTCAGAAATTGATCATCGGGATTGGGTGGGTTATCAATGTTATCACGACGATTGTTTCGCGATCAGAATGAATTTCTCCAGCAGTGGAAAACTTTCGACAAGATATTTCTTTTACTTGCTCTTTAGTTTCCTGTAGATCAGCTCGAGTCTGAGCCATATCGTGGGTCAAGGCTTCAAGTTTAACCATAAGATCAGCTAGGGTAGGTTGGGAGGCCATGGAATAAGTGTTATGTTACTAACTTCTTCACGCGAGTATGGGATACCACTAATGGGTTAGCATGCAATGTATGAATCCTAATATGAATGCAAATCAAAACTAGTTTTTGTTTTGTCTTGAATAAAATTTAACTAGATGTAAAAAAAGCAAATAAATGTGACTACTATGCAAATTCTACCTAATTGTGCTCTGATGCCAAGATGATGTGAAATGTGTATAAGACGGAAGTAAAAGATAAAATAACTCAAAAAAATGTTTCACCAACAAGAAGACCGTTGTTAAAGAAACTAGTTAAAACAGATAATATCAGTTGTCATTCTTTGACATGCTTTTGTGTGATCAATATCAGAGATTAAAGTTCGAATTAAATCTATAATTATTGCGGTAAACGGGTTCTGTAAGCAATAAAGAAAATAGGTAATGAAAAGAGAGAAGCAGATGCACTCGATCGCTATTTGTAGACAGAAGATCAAGAATATATAATAAAGCAGATATGTATATCTAGACTTATAATTTAAGATTGATGTAATAAGAATAATATCTTATTTGATGATCGTATTTGATTCCAATTGCTTGGCTTGGTCTCTGATTGCAAATTGTGTTGTTTGTCTTTGATGATGCTTGTGCAGTTATTATTTATTTGCGTTGCTGGATTGTCTTTATTTCCTTGGATGTTAGTACTTTGTAATTGTGCAGGAGAAAGTGAAAGCAGGTCTTGGATTGTTGTTGTTGGCAGTGAAGGAGAAGGGGATGCCAGGTCTTCGAAGTCAGTTGGATGTTTGAGAGGAATAATATTGAAGGCGACAAGGTGATTCACAGCAACTAAGAGAGAAATTTATAGTGAGAGATTGAGAGAGGGGAAGAAAGATAAATCAATTACGACATCCCACCAATAATTGAGTCTAATAAGGCATATCGCCACTAATAGAGAAGAGGATTTGAGAAATCTGTATTAAACTCAATTGAGAGTAAAATCCTTTTATTTATTGTTGTCTTTCAAAGTGAATAAATGGGGGTCTTATATAGGCTACAAAATTGTATCTCTCTCCTACTTCAACTTGGATTTCAAAATCAGCTTCTAAAAGAAATCAAAAAGCTAAAAGAAAGTAAAAATATAAAAATATAAAAATAGGCAACTATTAATCCTACTACAACTCCAATGTACAAAGAAAATCGAAATTGTACTACTATTAGGATTACAAAACTTCTTCATGAACAAAATTTACCTTTAGAACCAAATAGTCATAGTTCTCTTTAGTCTCCTTCGATATACCTTCTAAGTTTTTGAATTGGGCTTTGTTGGTGGCTTTGACGGCTTCATGATGTCTGCATCAGACTGCCTATCTGCATTCAGTAATAAATGGTTGAAATTTCAATCAGATGAGAACCATAAATTCTCTTAGATATAAATGTGAATGAACACATGTAAAATTTCTGCCCCAGGATACTGTGTGCAGAGTGGTCCTCACCTAAAATCTTGAATGCAAGTAGCATCTAGTTAAACCTACATTTATATGTGTGCAATTTAAAGTATTATAGGCTAGCAAGCCAAGGAGTAACACTCCGAATTTACCACAATAAGAAAGAGTTGAGACTAAAAGGTAAATAATCCATTTTAGAGAACAATCCGTGTTTTTTATAACATTAAAAACTAAATGAATTCCCATTGTTGGAAAGATCCAAGCCTGTAAGTGGATTGAATATCTAACATTAAAATCAAGATGAATTCTCATTTGTTGGAAAGACCCAAATTTAGACCTCTAAGTTTATTAGGTATTTGGGATTTCATAAATATATTAAACTGAGTAAACAGACTTGCATCAAATTTTTAAAGTTGGTGAAATAATGGAGCCTTGGTGGGTACAAACTCAAAGTAAAAAAAGGAACAATTGGCCCATGAAGGTATAAATTCCACTAAGATGAGGGTGCTGATCTGTATTTAATAATAAATAACAGGACTTTGAGTTGAAGGTGATCCCTAAGCACAATATATATAGACTTGAATTGAGGAATTTGTTAATTGGCTCTTTTGTTTTTGTGCCTTATATAGTTGAATGTATTTTCCAGAAACCCCATCACCTTCCCCTTTCTTTTAGACTCTTAACCTCCAAGAATATTGGTGGGCTTGCACCTTGGTTCTAAGAACTTAAACTGCATGACTCGTAGGTTTTTGCAACCTGCTTGCTGGCTTCTAGGATCTAGGGCAAGACTTTCTTGTGTCCATGGTTTTTTTGGCAAGGAATTTGGCATCAAATTAGAGGTTAGCATGAGGTGGATAACCAATCAAATTTTTTCTTCAATTGTTCAAGCAATCTTGCCATTTTTTATGGGAAAAGGTTTCGATGATGATAATCATATGTGAACTTCAATGTTGATCCATTTGACAAGTGGTAGTAAACTGTTAGGGTTAAATTTAAACACAAACATGGCTCCAAGTAGAGATGAAATGTGAGAAAGTATTTTTTTTGTTATGTGCCTAACACTGCAAGTAGACTCAGAGCCTCCATCATAACTAGTATTATTGTTGTGCACAGATTTAGACTGAAATTATGCTTAACAGAAACCTCAATAATTTCACAAAGCTACAGATTTTTTTTGCTGTCATAGTAATGCCGATGAAGTTACAAAAGTCTAACAAGACATTTCCAACACCAGACTAAAACTGAGACCTTTGCATCATTAAAACCCAAAATTCCAACTGAGAAAGTTAAGAATTCAATTACCTCTACTGCATTCTCATCACTCCGCCAGCCGCCGTCGGCCTTCACCCGTCGCCGGGCAGTGGCACGAAGGCGGAGACGGGACGCCGGAAACCGCCGGGGCCGTCGGAACGCGAATGCGAGCTTGATGCCCGAAGGGTGGCGGGAAAAGGTTAGGGTTTTGAGGTCCCGGGACCGGCAAGGGCAGAGAGAGGTGAGGGAGAGGGGGAAGGCACCGCAGCGGTCGAGATCGTGGGTGGAGGCGGACACCATCGTGGCCCTTAGGTGGTCCGGCGGAGTATCAGACGGTGGCATGGAGGAGAGAGGATACTGATTGCATCGAAGTGTGATGGGGATTTCTGAGCCTGAGAAGGCGGGGGCTGTTATCGGTCTCTCCTCTGCTTGGGTTTCTGCTCCGGTTTTTTTTTTTTTTTTGTTTGCTAGGAGAATATTATTTTCCTTTTTAAAAAAATATGAGAAACTAGTATACACAAGGCGATCGAGATTGGCGCGGTGAAACAGCGATTGTCGGAAAAAAATCAATCACGAAATTAAAACATGTGACACAATCGAATGTAAGACCCTCAATTATTAATACTTAAATTTATATGTTATACTGTAAAAAAAGTATTATCTTTATGTTTTCCTTCATAATGCAAATGAATCAAAATTTTCAACACTGGAATTTCACTATTACAGATAGCTTCTTTCAAATTTATAGGAAAATATTAATAATTAGTATACAAAATATTTAAAATGAAACATAATAGACTACAATTATAATGGTGAATATTCACGTAGATTATTCATAAGCGTATACAAAAATAAATGATGATAAGGATTTTCCAAACTCAACAAAACATGGATTGCATGAGCTTTAGGCGTCCCTTCTCCTGTGATCGACATTTAAAACAATTATATTTTTCAATTTTTTACAACCTTTTTAAACTAGACATTGGATTAAATGCCAAGTCATCAACTTCCTGATCCTAGATAATGCAACAAAAGTCAACCCAAGGCTTTCCCTCTAATCAATATCTATCACAAATTGATCAAGAGTAAGTCCCTAACTTTTGTGTATTGCTATAATCCAACGTAAGATAATGGGTATAAGAGCTCTTTGACATGAGATTACGGTTGATGTTTTTCAATTGGAGGTTTGTGTCATGATTGGTATTATGTTGGTGCCTTAAAAGGAAGCACAGTGATAACTATCAAAGTCAACCTTTACCGCGAGAGTATGTCAATTGGGGATTTGTAACGGACGTATAGATAATATCTGCAATAGTACCCATTGTATAATTGATGAATCCATTATGTGTGGCAAGATTTGCATATGACATGACACGGGCACCAATTGATTAATACTTTTTCAAGACCCTTTGCATCATCTGATGAAGCACTGAAAGAAGTATCACAATTTTTTTTGGAAGTATATAAGTAATCGACTTTCTTAGGTGGATCAAATGACTGTAGTTTATATTAACAGCTTTCTTAGTTGAAAATATTCGATGTGCATATTTGAATTTTTCCTTATCTTCAGCAGTTAGCATCGAATAAAGTCAAGTTCGGAACAAATGTCAGTCCTCGATTATAGATATTTCATCACTAAGTCTTCATATTGCTTCTCTAAATAAAGCCTCTTCATTGCCTGCTTGATGAAAATTTGAGACAGTACAACACATATATTGTATCTGGCATAAGCAATGCCTTTTCACTTTGTTGTATTAGATTTTCACCTTCAACATATAATAGACTATGAAATACGAGAGATAATTGACGCATGTCACCCACCAATACAACAGAGACATTCTTAAAAGGCTCATTTTTTTGCAGATATATCCCGCCACCAAAGGTCAACAGTGGCAAACATTATTCTACCAACCATGTTATACTCATTAATGATGATGAGTTTGTGTCCTTAAAGTTATCTTGCATCCCTAATATTAATCACCAGTAATATGTCTGTATGGCTCATTTTGTCTTCTTTTTGCATGTATACCATGTTCATGGTGGATAGTAGCCCCACCAATGTTAAAAACCGCAATGCCAATGAGAGCCATTATGCGAACTGCTTTGTTATTTATGAGTATTCAATAATCGATTGAACCATAGCTTTTATGAGAGTGAATTTGTCGGTTCCACAAATAATCATTTAAATGGTATTTCCATTCTTAAGTGAATTAAGCACCAAAACATGAGCCTTCAATTGTTCATTACATAACTGAGGAAGTGAAAAAACAATTGTGTTATTTATTCGCTCCACGGTCTGCTCTTGTCCGTGACACAAATGAATGTGTACTCACTTGCTGTTAATCTCAATGTTCGGACAGTGATTTAAATCTTCTGCCCAATTGTGTGAAATATCTAAGTTCCTCATTTCCAATAGAACATCTTCTATGAAAACTACATTAGGCTCCGTGATGCAAACAACATCCATTCTTCACGGTGTATTTGTTCCAAGCGTATCTCTGTATCTCGATCATCTTCAACATCATCATTAATAAGTTCTGGTAGAATCATTATTTGACATTTTTCATACCCTAAGCTAATGTATTGCTCAGATCAAGACTGAAAAGGACCCTTCGCTTCTTCAAGACTACGGTAATGATGAAAAAGTAAGGCTTGTTGACGACAAAAATGATTTCCATTTTTCACTATTTTGAGGAATGTCTTCATCAAATTCAGGAACCATACGTACAATTACATTCTTTTTATATGTAAGTCACCGTTCATAATTGAAGCAGTGTTTTTTCACCATAGCTATGAGAGATGTATTCTCATAGTTAAGAGGGCGAGTCATATATCGAGTCATGAAAGAGTCATGAAACTCAGATCTGTACCGACATTCTCTCCAACATTATCACCTTGATCCTCTTTACAGTTAATGACAACCAATTCACTTGACTTAAGTTTAGAAGAATAATCTGTTGGTTTGTAGAATCAATCTGACAACTAATCAATATCACTGAAATATCAACAATCTAATTGGCCAGGTCGGTAAATATCAGGTGGGAGGTTTTCCGTTCAATAGAACGTTCCTTAATTTAAGAACCACCTTTCAATTTCCTTCCTTGGTTAAACATCAATTAGACTGGCATAAATCAGTCTCAATATATTGATATCAATATATCCCTATATAAAGAAATTAATTCACTTATACAGTACTTGGAGTGTAACGCCCCGATCCCATAGATACGGAGACGTTATGGCGACGTACATACGCGAGGTGAAAACATACTCACGCGTACGTTGAGCCTCAGTACAGGACATATTCTCCATAGACACAAGAGTTCCAGCAAGAAATAAGTACAAGAATACCTGTAGAAAGGAGTTAGGGATCATGACAGATATAAAAACAGGGATAAATAAGATAACAGAAAGAAATCACTAAGATACTTATGAATAATCTCGATGGGGAATCTCCTATGTGACGCCAAAGCACTATCTGATGATACGGTAACTCAGATCTCCAACCTGGGCACGCAAACCCAGGGTCGTCAGAAAGCGACCTAGTGAGTGGTAAAATGAAGGAGGCAGTAATATGTACTATAGTAATACAAGCATAATAATAATATATAATACATGTTTATGTACTAGTGATACCATATAATAGAACTTTAATAATATGTAGAAATATAACAATGACATATTTTAATACCATCACCTCCTAGCATGTTCTCATCGGGTCATGTCCACAGTAGTCTTTAGTTTCATACAATTTATACTGTTGTATAGTGGTGACATGATAGAAGTGAACATGCAGATGGGCAATATGTAAGATAACCATAATACGGTGTTGTGCATATACAGTAATGATATCTGTAAGGTATACAGAAAACAGAATATATGTGATGCAGATTATACATGTACATGAGTAGTATGCCACCGCAGAAAGTGTAACATGTACCAGGTAAAGTAACAAAGTATACATGTAACATGATAGCGGATAAATTATCAGGAACAGTAGCAAGTACAACTAAACAAGAGTATACATGTATCAGGTAAGTCATGATATTTATACAATAGTAGCAATCAATACCACTTGGTATTGTAATCAATCTCTTCCAGTGTCCCATACCACTGGCAGTTCATACTGGAGCCCGCACTCCAGTCGAACCAATCCGGACATGGCCTACGGGTACCATTATCCAAACGAGAGAGTGACCAAATAACAAGTGTTCCTGACGTCACTATTGTGTATAATGTTTTATTATGTTAATTGGAAACCCATGGTCGAGGAGTTCTTATCGGGTAGGTGTATCCCGTGCATACCCGGGATTACGGCCTTAAACAAACCCCTGGCTGCTGAGACCAGGGCCCTCCGCTAAGAGGGGAACAATAATCAAGTAACGGGAGCTCATGGAGCAATTGGTAGGTAGCACTACCGTCCCCTGCAGTGGGACTAACAATATGGATCCAGTACATCACCTGATAAGATCTAATCAGCCGTTAAGTCTCCCCCATACCCAAGTTAGCTTTATGATCTGATATGTCAAGTATACAATGTAACAAGAACAAATACAGTACATGATACGGATAACATGATAACAGGACCTGAGCTCTGTTGATAGCATAGAACAATATAACGGGAAACGGGAACAATATAACGGGAAACGAGAACAATAGCTGTGGGATTCCACATATCGCATATCAACAGCTCTCATGTCCAGTAACGGAAATAGCCATATCAGTACCAGGAAACAATCAGACAGGGATAACATGGAACAATAATGTACAGGGATAACAGGGATAACATGTAATATGCACGGTGAGTCATATGACAAGAAGATAGAAACAATACATGCATGTACACTCGTGTGGTAAACATATGTAACAGTGATGTGTGAACATGAGATAATAGTGTATCGAGCATCCATGTAACGATGATATCAATATATGAAATGACGGTATCCAGTGAACTGGTGTATCCGTATCTCAGTAATTCACAATCATGCAGTGATCGTGTCGTGAATCTCAATAACCATGTCATGGTGAGACATGTACAGGAGGCTACATGAAGGCTACATGAAATACTGATATCCAGAGTAACTAATATCTACATGCAAGACGGTGGTCTGTGTACCAGTGGGTCGGTAAAGGTGACAGTGGAATAGTGACAATCTCTCGTATCATGAAGTACACATGTATTAGGGTACTTGTAGCAGTATTGGGTAACCACGCGCATGTCAGTGTACATGTAACAGTAGTGTGTAACCATAATAGTTAACCATGCCGTGACAGTGTCTAGCAATCCTTGACTTGATCTATCAGAGCAATCACTCACTACTTTATTAAACATGAATAAATAAATATAAGTTAGAAAAGGAAAACACTCACAAACTAGCCATGGGAAGGTAGCTCTCTTTCCCACGATCGCAACGGATCTAGAATCATCCAAATCGGAGTCCGGATGCTCCAGATATCGCCCGAATACTAAAAGTAATAAAAATGGGTTAAATATGTAAATAAAAATAATTCAAATGCAATTACTAAAATGAAGCAGGGGGTTTTCTGAAAGTTTACCTTTATTGGGTTTTGGAGCGGGTTGGGCTCGTAACGGGTCGGGTCCAGATCCACAACCCAAACCTATTAACTTAAGTAAATGGGTTATCGGTTCACGGGTCGGGTTGGGGTCTATTGGGTTTACCAATGAACCCAATAGGGTTATTGGGTTCGGGTGTGTACCCGAACCCAGTATCACAACAACAGCAGCAGCAGCAGCTGCTGCTGCCGCCGCGCGCAGGCTGGCCGGTGGCGAGAGGAGCCCGCCAGCGGCTGTCCCGGCCGCCGGCGGGGCGGCAGTTCAGGCCGCACAAGAGAGAGTGAGAGAGAGAACAGGGAGAAGAGGAGGGGGGCAGCGGGGCTCAGGCCGCCGGCGGCACCAAGGCTGCCTCACCGGCGGCGGCGCTCAGGCCGCCGGCGGCGGTCTGGGGCCCAGCGGGGGAGAAAGAGAGAGAGTGAGAACAGAGTGGTGAGAGAGAGAGAGGAGAAGGGGGCAGGGGCGGCGGCCCGGCCTGGCCGGCGGCGGCGCTCTGGGCCGCGCTCAGAGCGGGGGAGAGATGGAGAGAGGGAAAGAGGGAGTGAGTGAGAGAAAAGGAGATGGGTTTTTAAATAAAGGAGGAGAGAGAATAGGCGGTGGGTAGGCGGTGGAGGAAGTTTCATGAAGAAGAAAGGAGAAAAGAAAGAAAAGAAAGATAAATAAAAATAAAAATAATATTTTATTCGTATAATATTGGCTCAAGATTTGACCAGCTTCAAACGGTGCCCAAAAATTACAGAAAATAGGGAATATTATCCTGAGATATAATATAAAAACGGTTGCAGAAATTCAATCCGTTTGCAAATTAAAATCTCGGAGTGTCTCACCGATATTGGGCGACACCGGTTTGGCCAGATTTCGATAAATTCAGAAAAAAATCCCCAAAAATACCCTAACGCAGAGAATACGATTTTAAGACACATGGTAAAAGTCAATTCTCAAAATTCTACTCCATTTGTGAAATAAAAATCGTAAAGCAGATTATCAGTATCGGTCGACACCGACTACGGAGATTTTCCAAAATAATCCAAAAAAATTCCAAAAAATCTTGAAAAATCTAAAATATTAGAAAACGATTTTTGAAACTGAAATCAACTAAATCTGACTGCCAGAAAGGTCAAATCAATATTATACATCATATCACGTACCGATACTGTGATCGTACATCAGGGAGCAGGGGGTTACATGGAGTGAGGTACGCTTAAAGCGAATCTCCTTAAGACAATTACGTCCCCCGCACCGGTGCTAACGGGTTACTGGACGCTAGTCTCCCAAGATACAACACTCCTTCACGGTATTTGGATAGCACTACCAAATCACCGTACGGTCGAACCATAATTAACCAGTACCTTCACAGGATTGTTGAAGCAGCGGGACAAAGACAAATTTTGGGAGAATATTTGCCTTTACTTTGGAGTAGCAACCACTGTAGAGGAAGAAGGAAGGTTGAAGAATATTCTTCTTCGAAAGTCCCAGATTCAGACAACAATTCTATTAAAGCATCTGTTGAATTTTCTAAGTCCTCTTTCAGAATGAATTTTTGCAGAATCTCTTTTGGAAGTCGCTTCGAAAACTGAATTTCTCACTTCTCGTTGGAAGTTACTTCAGAACTTCACTTCCCAATTCAGAACGCAGAACTTCACTTCTAGTTCAGAACGCAGAAAGAAAGAGAGAGAGTTTTCGTTTGGTGTGTCTTAGAATGAGAGAACGGAGCGCTATTTATAGCGCTCCGGGAGGGGCAGATTGATCCGAACCCATCCAACAGTTGCAACGGTTCGGTCTGAACCGTTGCAACTGTTCGGTTAAACCGTTGCAACCGCCCAACTGCCGCGACGGTTTACAGACAGCCATTGGCGGGGCGTTTGGATCCGGATAGCGGAGCGGGTATGCTCGCAACCCATACCCTGAGACCTGATTCAAAAAGAACCAGGCCGGGTAGGGAACCCGAACCCAGACCCAGACCCAGACCCGAGCCCGACCCGGCGCCGGCGCCGGCGCCGGTCGGCCGCCGCCGCCGCCAGCGGCGGCGCGCGCGCATGTGCGGGCATGGTTCCCTCCCAATCACGCGCGAAAACTCCAAGTACCCAAAAGGCACGCCCTTTGTTCTCAATTTTCTCTATTTAAACACTACGAACTTCCATTCCATGGCCAATGTGGGACTAAATGCTTTTAGCTACCTTTAGTCCCATTTGGCTTTGAATTAGGCAATCTTTAGACTTGAATATGTCATTCATTCGAAGTCGAATTGAACATGTGAATATACCACCTTCATCCCCAATGGAAGGAGAACACACTCCAACCATCATCCAATTGATTCGATCAACGAATCTCGCCGTAATTCAATTCAAAGATTCACATATATATTCTTCATATTCCAACAATCCCACACAATGAATGAAGATTCAAGGAATTGACACACAAAGAGACTGACTATATTGTGAAAGGTACTTTAGAAAAGAAACTGCATCAGGATAGGTGAACTAGGTCTTGAACCTTCTATAGCGAAAGCTTTATCGGACTTACTGGCTAATCAGTGAATTAGGTCTTGAACTGTTAGCCGTTAGTGTAAGTCAAGTCAACATGCTTCACACAGTGACTTTCCAAATCAATTTTGGTTCTCGGTTGTGTCCATTTTGGCCCTGGACATTCTTGGTTTCAGAGAGTATCTTTAGGGAATAACAGCCTCCATAGAAATTCCCAAAGAGCCGACCCAACTCTATACTCACATAGGTGATCGTCCTATTAAGAGTAGTCTACTCTACTCCACTTGTTTAGTAACAAGATATAGGCATCATTAAAAGCGTTAAGTTTATCCTTAATCCACTTGTAGAAAAGCACTTATGTGCACCTTAGGAATGGATTGGAGTCAAGCTCCCAAGTGCTTACTTGCTGAGTCAATCATAACTAGTTTTTCCTCTTGAACTTAGTCCGTGGGATCTCCAGTCACTAAGTGAGGTTTCCATTAAGCTGACTCGGTAAGGTTAGGCTTTTAGACCCATTCCCCTCGATGCGCAGTTTATACGCTCTTCACTTAAACCTTTAGTAAGCGGATCCGCTAAATTATCTTTTGACGAGACAAAGTCAATAGAGATAATTCCATTTGAGAGCAACTGATTCACAGTATTATATCTACGACTATATGTCTAGACTTACCATTGTATATAACATTTTTTGCCCTAGATATAGCTGCTTGATTATCGCAGTGTATACATATAGCGGGCACTGGCTTTTGCCATAATGGTATATCTTTCAAAAATTATCGAAGTCATTCTGCTTCTTCTCCGGCCTTATCTAAGGCTATTAATTCCGATTCCATAGTGGAACGGGCAATACATATTTGCTTAGAAGATTTTCAAGATACCGCTGCTCCTCCTAGAGTAAATACATATCCGCTAGTTGATTTTGATTCCTCAGAATCTGCAATCCAATTAGCATCATTGTATCCTTCAAGTACAGGTGGATACTGTCCATATCTCAAGGCATATTCCTTGGTATATGATACGTAACCCAATACTCGTAGTAGAGCGGTCCAATGTTGATCACTAGGATTGCTAGTGTATCTGCTTAACTTGCTTACAGCGTAAGCAATATCGGGTCTAATGCAATTCATCAAATACATTAGACTTCTGATAATCTGAGAATACTCCAACTGGCGTATTCCAGTTCCTGTATTCTTATGAAGGTGGACGTGTGGGAGAAAAGGATTTGTATTCTCCTTTATCCCATGATCCTTGAATCTTTCTATCATCTTATCCACGTAGTGAGATTGAGATAGACTGATTCCATCTGGTGTTTTAGTGATTTTAATTCCTAAAATTACATCAGCAACCCCAGATCTTTCATGTCAAAACTGTTGGATAACATTCTTTTAGTGGACTTAATAATTTCAATATTAGTCCCAAGTATCAACATGTCATCTACATAAAGACAAACAATGATACATGTATTTCCTACTGTTTTCGTGTAAACACACTTATCGCATTCATTGATAGTGAATCCATCTTTGATCATGACACTATCAAATTTCTCATGCCACTATTTTGGAGCCTGCTTTAGACCGTATAAGGATTTTATCAATTTACACACTTTGTGTTCTTGGCCCTTGACTATAAATTCTTCAGGTTGCTCCATATATATTTCTTCATTTAATTCACCATTTAAGAATGCAATCTTGACATCTATTTGATGGATATCTAAGTTATGTAATACTGCAATTGCAATCAACATCTGAATGGATGTTATTCTTGTTATTGGTGAATAAGTATCGAAGTAGTCAAGTCCTTCTTTTTGTCGATAACCCTTGTCTACTAATCTAGCTTTGTACTTATCGATAGATCCATCGGGTTTTAATTTTTTTTAAAAATCCACTTACACCCAATTGGTTTGCTACCAAGAGGCAAGTTTGTCAATTCTCAAGTATGATTACTTAGTATGGATTCTATTTCGCTATTTATAGCTTCTATCCACATTTGTGCTTCTGGGGTTGACATAGCCTCTTTAAATGTTTGAGGCTCGCTTTCAATAGCGTATGCTATGAAATCTGGACCAAAAGATTTTGAGATTCTAGATCTCTGACTTCTTCTTGATTCAATTTTCGCATTAACAATCGGTTCCTCGGGGCTTTCGTCCCTGAACGCCATCTCATGTGTTCTTTTCCCAGAAGTCTTATCTGTTTCCGTTTATATGAAAAAATATCTTCAAAGAACACAGCATCTCTAGATTCGATAATCATGTTTACATGAATATCTGGTATCTCTGATTTATGAACCAGAAATCTATAGGCACTACTATTCAAGGCATAGCCTATGAATATGCAGTTCATAGTTTTTGCTCCCAACTTAGTTTTTTTAGGTAATCGTGCTAGCACCTTTGCAAGGCACCCCCACATTTTGAGGTAATGGTAGGAAGGTGTCCTTCCATGCCAAAACTCGAATGGTATAAGACCAAGTTTCTTGTGCGGTACTCTATTTAAAATGTAATTTGCAGTTAACAGAGCTTCCGCCCACAAGTTCTGCGGAGCTCCAGAACTTACGAGCATGAAATTGACCATCTCCTTCAAAGTTCTGTTCTTCCGTTCAGCAATTCCATTTTGCTATGGAGTATATGGTGCTGTAGTTTGATGAATTATACCAAATTTAGCGCATAACTCACTAAAATCATTTGATTCATATTCTCCGCCTTTATGGATTTTAGAATCTTGATATTCTTGTTGAGTTGATTCTCTACTTCGGCTTTATATGTTATAAACATATTTATTGCCTCATCCTTACTGTTTAAAGATACACATAACAGTATCTTGTACAGTCATCAATAAAAGTAATAAAAAACTTTTACCGCCTTTAGTTGGCATAAACTTCAAGTCACACATATCGCTATGAATTAACCCTAAAGGTTCTGTATTTCGATCAATTGAGTGAAATGAATTTTTCGCTAACTTGGCCTCAACACAAATCTTACACTTGCGAATTTCTTTCAAGTTGAGTTTAGGAATATATCCTAGATTAGACAAGTTCTTTAAAGACTTGTAATTTACATGCCCTAATCTAGCATGCCGTAAAATAGGAGACTCAAGCAAATAAACATAAGATTTTCCTTTATTTATAAGCTTCGGGTACAAATACACAGACTTTTTATCTACCACTACAACATTGGTTTTAAAAAGACCATCAACAAGATAACCCTTTCCAACATACATCCCTCGCTTAGTAAGTACAAATTTATCTGATTCAAAAACTATTCTAAATCATTTCTTACTAAGTATTGATCCAGAGATCAGATTCTTGCGGATATCTGGAACATGTAGCACATCGTTCAGAGTAAGCTCTTTCCCGATGTCCACTTCAGAATGACCTTGCCTTTTCCTTCAACCTTTGGGACGGCTGAATTTCCCATGAATAGTTACTCATCTTACTCCAGTTTTTTGATATTCAGAGAATAATAATTTCTCAGAGCAGATGTGCCGAGTAGCCCCAGTGTCTACCCACCAATCCTTATTATTGGTTGTCAGATTCACTTCTGACACCACAACTGAAAGGTTTGGCGACGCATGGTCGGTCAAGTTTGCATGTGGATGGTTCTTCTTTTTCTTTTTGAGACGGCTGTGACATTCATTCGCCTTATACCCTTCTTTGTTGCAGATGTAGCAGGTTCCCTTGAAGCGCATGTTCTTGCCTTCTTGGACCTTGCCTTTGTACCCCTGGGAAGTCTTCTTCCGCTTTAAGCCTTTGGAAGTAGACACTTTCCCCTTTGAGTCTTCGATCACATTGGCTTTGGCTTCATAGGAGTTCTTATTGCTCCTTTTCTCGGACTTTCGGTTGTCCTCCTCGATTCGAAGCCTCACAATGAGATCTTCCAACTTCAGCTCCTTTCGCTTGTGCTCAGGTAGTTCTTGAAATCTCTCCACGCAGGTGAGAGTTTCTCCACGATAGTAGCAACCTGAAAGGCTTCAAGTAGAATCATACCTTCGGTTTCTATCTCGTGTAAGATAAGTTGAAACTTTGCACCAAACTGATTACAGTCTTGCTGTCCACCATTTTGTACTCCAGAAATCGTCCTACGACGAACTTCTTAGTACGAGCATCCTCAGTCTTGTACTTTTTATCAAGACTGGCCCATAACTTCTTTGCCGTTGTGATAGGACTGTAGACATTGTAAAGAGAGTCATCCAGTCCATTTTAAAACATAATTTCGGCAAAGGAAGTCACCTTGAGTCCATGCATGACTGCAAGGACTGAGTCCCGATCAGTTCCGGGTTTGGTGGATCTTCTTGCAGGAATTTGGCCAGATGAAGAGTGATCAAGTATAAGAGCATCTTCTGTTTCCACCTCTTGAATTCTGTGCCGTCAAATTTTCCTGGCTTCTCCGGCTTCGGGTTAGGAAGTAGAGTAGGCATCAAAGCTTGTAGCTGCATGTTTGGTGTCTTGCTAGAGCTATCTTGATTAGTCTCAGACATTTTCTGCAAGTTCAAGCAGAAACAGAAGTAAGAAACTTCAATAGGTAATTGTCTTAAGATTGTTGCTTTCTAGAATCAATCTGACAACTAATCAATATCACTGAAATATCAACAATCTAATTGGCCAGGTCGATAAATATCAGGTGGGAGGTTTTCCGTTCAATAGAACATTCCTTAATTTAAGAACCACCTTTCAATTTCCTTCCTTGGTTAAACATCAATTAGACTGGTATAAATCAGTCTCAATATACTGAATATCAGTATATCCCATGTATAAAGAAATTAATTCACTTATACAGTACTTGGAGTGAGGTACACTTAGAGCGAATCTCCTTAAGACAATAACGTCCCCCGCACCGGTGCTAACGGGTTACTGGACGCTAGTCTCCAAGATACAACACTCCTTCACGGTATTTGGATAGCACTACCAAATCACCGTACGGTCGAACCGTAGTTAACCAGTACCTTCACAGGATTGTTGAAGCAGCGGGACAAAGACAAATTTCGGGAGAATATTTGCCTTTACTTTGGAGGAGCACCCACTGTAGAGGAAGAAGGAAGGTTGAAGAATATTCTTCTTTGGAAGTCCCAGATTCAGACAACAATTCTATTAAAGAATCTGTTGAATTTTCTAAGCCCTCTTTCAGAATGAATTTTTGCAGAATCTCTTTTGGAAGTCGCTTCGGAAACTGAATTTCCCACTTCTCGTTGGAAGTTACTTCAGAACTTCACTTCCCAATTCAGAACGCAGAACTTCACTTCCAGTTCAGAACTTCACTTCCAGTTCAGAACGCAGAGAGAGAGCAGAGAGAGAGAGTTTTCGTTTGGTGTGTGTTAGAATGAGAGAACGGAGCGCTATTTATAGCGCTCCGGGAGGGGCAGATTGGTCCGAACCCATCCAACAGTTGCAACGGTTCGGTCTGAACCGTTGCAACCTGAAGGTTCACCTAGAGGGGGGGGTGAATAGGTGATGGCTAATCTAATGGTCACTTAATGGCAAATGATGCAAATAATGCGGAAGCTAAAAGCAAATATGACCTAATTAAAACTTTTACATTAAACACTATGTATAACACAAGAGTGTTGCCGAATTTCCCGTGAAGGGCTCTGGACAAACTCCTCTAGATTCCCCTTGAATGGGTTGAGGTGCCGCGTTGGCTCTCTTGGTTGAATACAAGTGCTAGCAACAATCCCACGCAAGTATATCAATATGAGCACAAGGAATATATCATGCATATAAAGATGAACACAATAAATAACATGCAAGATATAACAAGAGACAAGGGGAGAGAGAGAGAATAGCAATCGCAAACACAAGGATATGTTTCGAGGTTCGAGCACACTTGCTCTACATCCCCGCCTTCGACACACGAAGGATTTCCACTATGCAAGATCCCAATGGATCTCTCTTTGGTGCCGCAACACCTACAAGCCCTCGGACTCTCTAGTCCCTTACACACCGCAAGCCCACCGGCTCGCCGAGGCCGCACCTCAAACAATCGAGTCCGCACCCGAACTCAAAACAACGACGAGCACACTTGCCCGTCTCCTCAAAGAACAAAGAAAAGATCTTTGGTGATCACAACACTTTGATCACCTAAAGCACTCTCACTACAACACACCTATAGGATGAATAATCAATGGATGCTCAAGTGTTGTGTGAGAAAAACAAGGATGTGAAAGGTGGAGGAAAACTCAAAGACTTTCTTTTAACACTCTTGATAAAACTTCCCTTTAGATAGGAAATATTTGCTCTCTATTTTGTGGAGAAAACCCTTTTAAAGTCTGAGAAAAACTGGCTCTAAGAGACTCCAAAATCTTGTGGCAAAACAATGACAAGACCCCCAATTTATAAGCTGCCAGAAACTAGCCGTTGGGATCTGTCAGAACTGCGGTCGACTGGCCCGGTCGACCGCCAACGGTCAAAAATCCGACCGTTGGAGCTACCGGTCGACCGACCCGGTCGACCCAGAAAAATAGAGAGCAATCTCTGAATTCCGGTCGACCGCCCCGGTCGCCCGGCACACTGCCAGATCAAACGTGCACGTCCGTGCACGTCGGTCGACCGACCCGGTCGACCGACTTCAGGGTTAGTCGACTTATAAGCTAGTATAAGTCGACTAGCTGAAGCCTGAAACAATTTTTCTGGGATTAAAAGTTTGTCTTTTTGGCTCATATAAAATCCCATAAAATACTTAAAAATCTACAAAAATAGTTTTACCAATATACTTTGATATATAAACATGCTTGCACAAAATCAAGGCATGTTATAAAAGATTGGACTATTTTGTAACTTGAAATATTTTGGCCCATGATAAAAACTGTTTTTCCAAAACAATATTTTCCCAAAACATGTTTTTCTAAATCTTCATCAAATACAAAAACAAGGTATACTTTAAGACATAGTGTGTATGGATATGATCCACTACACAATCAAAATGAAATATCTATGTTTTAGTCATTAAAGCTCTAAATATGGTTTTGGGTTAAACATATGTAAATGAAATACCAAAAACCAAAATGATATTTTTCCAAAATGAAAGTCTTTTCTAAACTGAAAATTCTTTTATGAAAAGATAACTAAACAAGAGTGTGTGTGTGTGATATCTACTTGAGCAATCCACCAACTATCTATCCTTTACATTTTTAACTAAAACAAAAACTAAATCTTATATCTAGACACAAGTCTTCATCTTCTTGAAGTCTTCCCTTGAAGGCTTCTCATCTTCTTGACTTGGTCCAAGCTTGATCCAAAAACTCCTTGGATCACACCGTGCTAGCTCCAAATCTTGATATTTTGTCCTTTGTTGAGCTATGCACTTACTAAGATCTTGATAATGAATCTGTCACTAATTAAACACAAGATCATTAGTAAACATAACTTCATGAGTTGATCATCATCAAAACTAGGGTGATAGACCTTTGGGCCAACAATCTCCCCCTTTTTGATGATGACAAAACTCATGGAGTTATATATGCATGGATTAAAGTAAAGCTTCAAAGAAGCTCCCCCTTAACTCATGCATAACACAAAATAATAAATATATGCATGAAGCTCATGAACATGTATGCAAATGATGGAGATGAAACAAAGTAAATCTTTTTCTCCTATTTGCAAAACAAAACTTATATGCATAAATAACATGGAAGACAACTACTTCTCCCCCTTAAGCAATGAAAACATGCATATAAACTCAAATACTTCTCCCCCTTTTTGTCAATCATCAACAAAGGGTCAAAGTAAAATCAAATCAAACAATTTTTTTTCTCCCCCTTTTTGTCAAAACAAAGAGATCAATAAGGGGTCAAATCAAACATATCAACAAAAAGTTTTTATTTTTATTAATTTTTCTTAAACAAAATTTTTAAGGTATCAGAGCTTTTGTAAAAACCAACAAATTTTTAAGATACCAAATTGAAAATAATCATTATTGTAAAACATATTGATACCAATTGACATTTAACAAATATGAAGTTGAAGCATTTTGATACCAATAGTAAACAAATGAATTTTTTTTATTTTTCATCATAGACTTTGTGCTTTTTAAAAATGTGAGTCAATTGTGAGTTAAGCACATGGAAATCATATATATGTATGAGAAATGAGTATACCAAGTGAAATTGAAACATACATATATATAAGAAACAAAATATGAGTATATACAAAATAAGTTCATATTGATACCAATTGAAACGATTCAATGATACCAATTGACATAACAATAAAATCAAGTGTATATCTCATAAACTAACACCCTTCATATGCACAAGATAGAAGATTTTCAATGAAGCATACAAGGCATAATCGCCCATCCATCCTCCCATAGATGGTAGGGGTTTTCAAAAATAGATTTGAAAATAAGCTTAGTTTGAAAAACTCTACCAAATAAAGAGATTGCACTAGTTAGTATGAAAATGTTTTAAAACTAGTACGAAATCCTTCAAGCAAGGAATAAAGCAAAAAGAAATGTCAATAAATCTCAATATTCCTTAAATCATCACACACATTTTTTTTATTAAAAAATATATATTTCAAGATATATGTATGTTTTGACAACACAATAAGTATACATACATATCTCTTAAACACAATTGAGTCCATATAAATAAATTTGCATTAAAGGCAAATGACTCAAGAGGTATACATGTATATCTTAAAGTTTGGCAAAATACACATATACATGAAATGAAAAACACATGATCATAAATCAAATCCAAAAAGTGGGAATATAAGTTTAAAAATGTATGTATCATCAACAAACAAGCAATACAAGCACATTTCATGGGTTTCAAATAAGCATTCAAGCACAAATTAAATAGATTTATTTGTGGCTCACGATATGTACAAGTATAAATCCTAGTGTTGACAAAAACTAACATATAAACTAATATTCAAATCATGAAGCATCAAATTTTGAGAAAAAAAATAGAATCATGTGTCAATCTCAAAAATTATTGAAGAATAAATAACTAGTATAAATTGTTTTTGAAAAACTAGTTAAAGATCCTTCAAATATATCAAATCTTATGTTTTTTCATAAACATAACTAGATACATAAAAATTTAAACACTCATGGTCTATAAGGCTCAATTTTTTTTTTTAACAAAAGTGTGAGTGTTAACGATCATGTAACTGGCATTTTTATGAAAATAGTCATTGACGCTCATAAGTCACATTTTTAACAAAAACACGAAAAATCATTTTTCATCAAAACACTAATCATCATGGTATATGTAGATTAATCCAATCCTAATAATACACATACATATCCTAAATTTAAAAGAGTCTATTAATGATGTTTGCATGAAGGCAAGAGACTCACGGGTATACATGTATATTTATTAGATTTGAATTTAAAATACATATACATGAAGTAAAGCATAAAAAATTGGCAAAGCATGTATAAATGAGAATTATCAAAACTAGTCTATACATATGCATATAGTGGGTACAAATGAGCATGAAGAGTGAATGTATATGAATCATTTGATACTCACTAAGTGTACATGTATAAAAGCAAGTTTGACACATTCTACATCTAGCATGTAAATACCACATGAAGCAACAAATCATAAAACATGAACATGCTATGAATATATGAATGAACAAGCAGAATATAAAAGTAGGAGTTTAGAAATTGTTACCAACTCCAAAGCTCCTAACATGGTGGTTGTCCCACCAATCTCCTTGATAGTGATGCATCCTAAAAGTATGTCCATCATGTCCAAGTGCATCCACTACCAGGCACCAATCCTCTCACGTCTTGTGAGAGCCCTCACCTACATCAAAAACATGGGGTGGGGGGTTTGGTACCCATTTTTGCTTGGGTCCTTTGGGGTTAGACTTGTAAGGAACCCAAATCTTTTATAATTAGCAAATTTAGAGAATTAATATTATCATAACAAAACTTTACTAAATGCCTTTACGGCCACAATGTGTACATACGTACACTTAGTATGCTTATGTGTAGGTGTGTGATCATGTTGTGCAACATAAGCATGATGATGTGCATGAATGTGTGGAGAGTTGTTTCTTTGAAAACATTGACTCCAACTTAGAATGATTAAAAGCACAAGAGTTTTAAAGTTCAACTCAAACCATCCATTTTATTTTTCAAATTCTAATCTCATTAGTTGTGGCATGAAAAGCATGATGAGATAAAGAATCATTTTTCTTTTTCTTTTTAGAAACAAATTCTTTTTCCTTTTCAACAAATTTTCTTTTCAAAGTAATGTTTTCTTGAAAAAACAACTTCTTTTGTTTTTCCACCAAATCAATTTTATTTTTCAAAGACATATTTCCTTCACATAAATCATTCAATTTTGACATGAGGGAAACATTTTCATTTTTCAAAAACTCATTTTCTTTTTCTAAGCATGCCATTTACTTTCTAATGAATCTTTTTCATTAAGCATGGCATCAAAATTCTTTTTCAAAATTTTGTTCTCTTTTTCTAAACATGCAATGTTAGATTTAATGAATCTTGTTCTATATGCATGCAAGCAATGTTCTTTTTCAAAATTTTATTTCTTTCTTAATCATGTCATATTTCTCAAGGATTGTTTGGCAAAATGAAGTGAGTTCATCATATGACATGTCCTCATCATCGGATTCGGAGTTTACCTCAGGGGGTTATCCCCTTGGACCATATAGCATATGTTGGAGATGTCGCTTCCAACGTCCGAATCGCTCCCCGCATAGTATAGATCCTTTTCGCCAAGGGAGGTGAGGGTGTTCCATACTACAAAACGAATCAATATTAGCAACTCTAGATAAATAAACATCATCTAGGGTAGACTTTAAAGCATTAAGGGCTTTTGAGTTAGCCTCAAAATTCTTACCATCTAAAGAATATGTATTATTAGCATGGCAAGATATACATGAATGCCTAAGGCCTTGAGTACAATGACATCTTAACTTCCAAATTTGGATGTTAAGAATGTCAAAGGTGGGTGGTGACATGAACTCCATAGTGTGTGTACAAAATCTTGTGATTACCTAAAAATGAGGATCTTTTACTCTATATTGTTAGACCAAAATCAGAGTACAAGCTCTGATACCAATTGAAGGTTCACCCTGGGGGGGTGTGAATAGGTGATGGCTAATCTAATGGCCACTTAATGGCAAATGATGCAAATAATGCGGAAGCTAAAAGCAAATATGACCTAATTAAAACTTTTACACTAAAACACTATGTATAACACAAGAGTGTTGCCCGAATTCCCCGTGAAGGGCTCTGGACAAACTCCTCTAGATTCCCCTTGAATGGGGGTGAGGTGCCGCGTTGGCTCTCTTGGTTGAATACAAGTGTTAGCAACAATCCCACGCAAGTATATCAATATGAGCACAAGGAATATATCATGCATATAAAGATGAACCAATAAATAACATGCAAGATATAACAAGAGACAAGGAGAGAGAGAGAGAGAGAGAGAGAGAATAGCAATCGCAACACCCAAGGGTATGTTTCGAGGTTCGAGCACACTTGCTCTACATCCCCGCCTTCGACACACGAAGGATTTCCACTATGCAAGATCCCAATGGATCTCTCCTTGGTGCCGCAACACCTACAAGCCCTCGGACTCTCTAGTCCCTTACACACCGCAAGCCCACCGGTCGCCGAGGCCGCACCTCAAACAACCGAGTCCGCACCCGAACTCAAAACAACGACGAGCACACTTGCCCGTCTCCTCAAAGAACAAAGAAAGATCTTTGGTGATCACAACACTTTGATCACCTAAAGCACTCTCACTACAACACACCTATAGGATGAATAATCAATGGATGCTCAAGTGTGGTGTGAGAAAAACAAGGATGTGAAAGGTGGAGGAAAACTCAAAGACTTTCTTTTAACACTCTTGATAAAACTTCCCTTAGATAGGAAATATTTGCTCTCTATTTTGTGGAGAAAATCCTTTAAAAGTCTGGGAAAAACTGGCTCTAAGAGACTCTAAAAATCTTGTGGCAAAACAATGACAAGACCCCCATTTATAGGCTGCCAGAAAACTAGCCGTTGGGATCTGTCAGAACTGCCGGTCGACCGGCCGGTCGACCGCCAACGGTAAAATCCGACCGTTGGAGCTACCGGTCGACCGACCCGGTCGACCCAGAAAAACAGAGAGCAATCTCTGAATTCCGGTCGATCGCCCCGGTCGCCCGGCACACTGCCAGATCAAACGTGCACGTCCGTGCACGTCGGTCGACCGACCCGGTCGACCGACTTCAGGTTAGTCGACTTATAAGCTAGTATAAGTCGACTAGCTGAAGCCTGAAACAATTTTACTGTGGGATTAAAAAGTTTGTCTTTTTGTCTCATATAAAATCCCATAAAATACTTAAAAATCTACAAAAATAGTTTTACCAATATACTTTGATATACAAACATGCTTGCAAAATCAAGGCATGTTATAAAAGATTGGACTATTTTTATAACTTGGAATATTTTGGCCCATGATAAAAACTGTTTTTCCAAACAATATTTTTCCAAAACATGTTTTTCCAAATCTTCATCAAATACAAAAACAAGATATACTTTTAAGACATAGTGTGTATGGATATGATCCACTACACAATCAAAATGAAATTGTAACGCCCCGATCCCGCGGGTACGGAGACGTTACTGCAACGTATATAAGCAGGTCAGAAAAATACCCTCACGTATATACGCTAAGCATCAGTACAGGCAAGAATCAGAGTACGAAAGCAAGTGTGTGATTATACATTCCAACATATGAGTACAATTACAAGTTTATCACCAGAGGTGATCCGATATTACAATAATATTACATCACCAGAATGGCGCAATTGCGAGAATACAGGAAGATATACAAGAGTGAACAGTATAAAGGCACTCACGAATTTACAAAACGAGAGGCACACAGGGGGGCCTGGAAGGATAGAGCTCAGGATGATCTGCTGGAGATCCATGCTTCCGCTGCGTCACTCTGATCAGCAACTGGGATTCTGCAAGCTCCAAGCTCCAGGACCTGGACATGAGAATCCAGGGGAGTCAGATGAAACTCCCCAGGCGGATGGTGAAGCAAAAGCCAAGTGGCGAGCAAAGGTAAGTACATGTATAGCGGTAAAACCAAATAAAGCCGAGGACGAGCAATCTGATTGTATGGTTTCAGATCACGGTTTCATGAGATTAGTACTTCGAAGGAATAATCCAAACAAGGAAACCCTCATCTATATACCTTTATCTCATGTCACCATAATCCAAGCACATACAACCCGACTGTACTCAGGGCATGATAAAAAAAATGAACAGGAGGCAAGTGGATACAAGGGATAAAGCAGAGTATGAGCAGTTAATACGATAATACTCATAAAGCTGAAAATCGAAAGTAAAATCCCGGACAAGCAAATATGGTAAGGCATATCACAGATTCATAGCCGTTTAAGCTGCAGGCTTCAGTATGCGTCTCATTCCACATACTTCTACTTACAACTTAAGAGGCCGGTTATTATCTTGACACTTTATTATTACTCGTCTTACCCTGATATCTAGCTATGTGAACTAGCGTCCCAGCACACATAGATCCATATCCAAGTAAAGCAAGGTTGTTATTGGAA